>OZ007583.1:33021213-33053713 GCA_963931925.1 Onchidella celtica | reverse complement strand
TCACGTGTGGATTTGCTAGGCAAAGAAACATTTAATTTCGTCTCTAGTGCGGATGTTCTAGAGCAGCGGTTCTCAACCTTTTCCAGGCAATTGCCCCCTTAGGCTCCAAATTTTCTGTCATCTCCCCCTTTCCTCCCTCCAATCCCAACTCAGACCCAACGGATACATTTCACAGGAAGACTGACCACACAAATTATGATGTTAGGTTTTTCAAAGCCTCGAGCAGTGATTATTTCATATTTTTTATCAAAATGGACTAAATAAAAAATTTTTAAAAAGCCTTTTCTGTTCACAAAACCTATCTCTACGAGTGTTGTTGAACAAGTCAATGGCTGCCCTGTATTTGCCCCCAATTCGTCCTCCATTCATCTTTTCACCCCTCTGTCGCTCCTCTTTTCATCGTTTTCACCCCCCCCCCCGCTCCCCCCGAATCAAAACCGCAACCCGGGGAAGGGGATAAATGATCATAATATCGTCCAAGCTAAGAATCACTATTCCAGAGACTCTGATGCCGGAATCATAATGTTATCGATGGTAAATAATTATGGTTTTGGGAAGTGTTCCTACCGTTTCCAGGGATTTACAACAGAGGGTAGGATAGATGGGGTAGTTAATTTGCTGGGTGGATTGTTTGTGCCATGCAGACAAATTGGGTTTTCTTTCCAGTGTCTATTTTTTCCTTAATGTTCAAGGATTAGGGTTCGGGCTAGTATTGGGTTAAGTTTTTTTGTTGGCTGTAGGGCCACAATTACTATTTTCGGACATCGATCTAAAGGTGGGAGTATTTACTGTTGGCAGTATTTTCCGACAAGATCCAATTATCCACTACTATTAATAATCGCCATGATGTTGCCAACACGTTCACCAGTCACTGTCTCTCTAATTATGTTACTGATCAAATTTCACTAGCGTTATTAAGTAGGAAAATTGATACTATATTTGATAGAGTTCATTAACTAAAGAAGTGTAACTTTCTAATTTAATGTCATGAATGAATACCTCATGCTACATAAATAGTCTACAAGTCTGTGTGACGTTAGAGCAGTGAGATCCATTACGTATCATCGGTCAAGAGAGCTTAAGAGAGATTGATATTCTCATTACCGTTGGACGTTTATTTCCTGATATAATGGCTTTTCTTGCTTGGCGCACTCCACTGTCATATTCCAGCACGCCAGCTGCTCCACTAAACTATAACAGTATTGATATCCTCTTTTTTTTTTATATCACGGTTGCCTTTATTCTGAATTCAAGTATTTCATATTTCTCCAGGACATTTCTGGGATCGTTTCGTGAGTATCGTGAAGTGCGTTTGGTTGGTTCATCTGCGCGAAATGGTTAAATCCATGGTGGCTATTGACTGGCTATATCCACTGTTTCATAATTGCTGACTCTATTTTTCAACTCAAGTGTTTTACATGTTTCTCTCCAGAGTACTTCTGGACTTGTTCGCTGGGTATCTTAAAGTACCTTTTGGTTGGTTCCTCTCAATGAAATGCTTAAATCTATTGTGAACAGTTAGTACAGTTAATACAGTTAATGTCTGGACTTGTCACAGTCGCCTTTATTTTTCAATGCATACATTTTATATTTCTCCAGAATATTCCTGGACACGTTTGCTGGGTATCTTGAAGTATCTTTCGATGGTTATTCCGTGGTGAAATGCTTAAACACATAGTAACCAGTGAATACTGTATAATGTCCATTGTTTCATCAGGTTGTCTCTATTCTCAGCGCAAGTATTTAGTGTTTTATATTTCTCTTAAATACCTCTGAAATCGTTCGATGGATGCCTTGAAATGCCTTTGTCAGGTTCACTGTGACAATGAATACTGTTAGTGTCAAGTGTTTTATGTAAGTTATTTTTATTTTCAAGGAAAGCGTTTTATATATTTCATCATAACATTTCTGGAAGCGTTCGCTGGTTACCTTGAAATGTTTTTGTTTGGTTATCCCGAGCGAAATAAATGGTTGTCCATGGCGACCAATGAAATATGAGTCTGAGTTTGGTTTTAACGGCGCGTCCGGCACGACAGCGGCTACTTCGTACCCTGCACTGTTTTAGGGTACTTTACCGTTCTTTTCTCCAGTTTTCCCGACTTTACTGTATTTTCAGAGTTTGGTCCAATTAAAATTTCACCACAAAAAATCAAAAGGGAAAAGGCCCATATAAAATAGTGCTATGTAAATGTATTTAAAATCTTTGAATTAACTTGTAACTTCTTTTTTTTTTTTTTGTTCACACTCTCGGGAAGGACAGGGTATGGAAAAAAGTAAGCTGACACCTGGAGAAGTCTCCAGACTTTGAATGTATGTTGAGCTGAAGCCTGAATGATAAACTGTTAGTGTCCATTGTTTCACACTCTTGTTTGTATTCTCAGTGCAAGTGTTTTGTATATTTCGCCAGAATACTTGTGGAACCGTGTGCTGGACATCTTGAAGTACCTCTAGTTAGTTAATCTGAACGCAATGCCTGTCCATGAGAGGATTCACTCCACATTCACTAACCACAATACTGATCTGTTCACTCCACTTCATAACTTTGTGAGCAACGACACCATGCTGCAAGACGCCACAGCCTTCCAAGAAATTTCCTTGCTGGACGCTCGACTTGTTGTGGAGAATTTCACCAATACCACACACTTGGGGAGAGACGAAGCACTGGCTAAAGTTGAGGTAAACGTTCTTCATCATCATCATTATCACCATCATCATCATCATCATCATCATTATCATCATCACCTTCTCATTATTATCATTGTCACGAGTGGAGTGAGTGCAATTAAGGGGATTGCTACAGAGCGGGTGTAGAATAAGAAGAGCCCACGACAGACGGATAGGAAAAGACGTGAAAGGGGAAGAGTAAAAATAACTCATGCAGACAAGTGGGAAAAGCGTGCGTGTATGAGTGGTGTGGAAGTCTGAATGAGGCGAAAGCGCTGGATTACTATCACTGCAAGTTAGAAGGTCCGACGGAGCGGACCTGTGAATAAGAGCCCATCGGGCGGACATAAGGGAAGCAGTCGAGAAGACTAGTGAGAGTCTTTCCAGTAATGACTGGTGTCGGGGACGGGCCGCAGAGCCACCTCGATGAGCACAGGGGATAGGCCAGCATAGGGCCGGAGGCCACACATAGGCCAGAAGTGAGGCTGTCAGTGCAGGACAGTAGAGGCACATAAAGTCGTGGCAGTCAGGCCACGGACAGGGACGTAGATATGAGAGTGAATGAGATACTATATTGTTGCCATGTTGATAGGCTAGTGAGCTGATACTATGTTGTTGCCATGTTGATGGCTATGGAAATAATAATGTGTTATTGCCCTGCTGAGGTGCGAGGGGAATGCTAAGGTGTATGACAATAGGAAGGTGATATTGAGAGACTGCGGTGCCAGTAAATTATTAATGTGCTATTAAGACCCTGAGGGGAGAGGCTGAGGCCGAAGTGCCTTTAGGAGTAACTACCGGATTGTGGATCCGAGGGAGAGTGTGTGTGAGAATAAGGCCGTTGTACGGCAGTGCATTTCAATAATATAATGTATGTAATTGCGCTATTATATGTATAATTATGTTTAATAAATGTGTGAGTCTGATGGGTTGTTCTGTTAAGTGTTAACTTGTTTGTTCGTGATTGTTGTCCTGTCATAACTTATTACATCTCCCAGTCTGGGATCTGTGACAATCATCTCTTTCCTCTTTCATCATTACTCCTTCTTCTTCGAGTCCATTCCCCTTTAGAGTATGTGAGCTCGATTTTGGCCATTTGACACCTTCCCCCCCCCCCCCACCCCCAATTAAGTAGCGTTTTGCATGGACTGTTTGACTGTTTCTTAGGAAATATGACTTTTATCCAAACTTTAATGTTCTGAAGTGGAATACTGTTGTATTATTTCTCTTCTGCTAGATTATGAAGGTTCCATGCCTTACAATTTTCTGTTATTAAGTTATAACATGTTTGTATTGCGTACGTGCTCTTAAAAGCTCTGTGAAAATGAATTTCCCTCATGGGATAATAGAGCGATTCTTATCTTATCAATCTTATACTCCAATAGATCATCGTGCTCAGCATCATCCTGGCGCTGGCCATCACTGGAAACTCCTGTGTCCTAACGGCTCTAGCCCGCCGGGGGAAGGCTGGCTCCAGAATGCATCTCTTCATCTTCCATCTGAGCATCGCTGACCTTCTGGTGGCCATATTTAACATCTTACCACAGCTGATCTGGGACATCACTGAGACCTTCTATGGCGGGGACGCTTTGTGTAGATACATCAAGTTTATGCAGGTCACTAATTTGTTTGTTGGACTGGACCCGGCACGCATTAGCCTTGGTGCACACCGACAAGCTGGATGGTTACATCACGTTGATGTTGCCTTTCAATGACCGACTAGATGGATCTTATTGAAAGCCAATGTCTTGCGTCACCAGCCAACTAAATAACCGATCAAAATCGTTGGTGTACGCCCAGGTTTAGCCGGGTTTAAAAGCTCTGAGCTTTCCCCTTTAGTTGATAAATGTAATTACTCATCTTTTAGTGCAGGCAAAAGATCGATACTCATCTTTTTTTTTTCTTTTTGTCAATGAGGAAGATCGATATTCACACTCCTATTAATTTGTAAGGAAGTTTGGATTTATTTCATTCACACACACACACATACACACACAATGAAAGTATGAGAATGTTTGACTCGTCATGGTTAACTTTATTGCCGGTATACTGTAATTTTTATACACATCCACCGGTGCAGTGTATTTAACTACATAATCTGCGCCCCATAAGGCGAAACTTCGGGGAATTGCTAAGGTAGATATTCCTTTTTTTTCAGCAATTAACTCATTGGTAATTGCCAATGGATCTGACGAAATCGGGCCTAAGGTGAAAGACCAAATTCCCGAGAAAATCCCTCTAAAGGATTAAAAAGTTATTTTCTATGGAAATTGAGATTTATTATTATATTAAAGATTATTCATATTTCTGCATTCAGTTAAAATATATTGCTTGAAATCGTCTTAGAAATATTTTATTTTGATTATATAAAGAGATGTGTATTTCACCTTTAACCCGGTTTTGTTAGATCCAATCACAATTGGTAAATCTGATCGATTAGTGCGGTTACCAGAGAGATTTCTGATACAGTTAGAAGAATCTGTTCCCCAAAGTGTCAGTGCTTTAGAACCAAAGTGCAGCTTTATCACCTTAGCTGCCCCACTACATAGCACACCCACATACAGAACTAGAAATATTTGCTAAATAAAGTTAAGTCTTAAACCGAGATGGACAGGCTAAGTAAGTTTTGACTAAAAACTGCAATTTTTTGTGCCTTCATGTCTGATTCCATTTTCCCCCATTTCTGTCTACAGTCGATGGATGGATGCATGCATGGATGGACAGATGGATGGAGGGAGGGAGGGAGGGATAGAGGGAGGGAGGGATGGGTGGATGGATGGTTAAATAACACTTAACGTATGTTTTCTTTAATTTCTCAGATCTACGTCATGTATCTATCCACCTACATGCTGGTGATGACAGCCATTGACAGGTACCGCGCTGTCTGTCACCCACTTTCAGCCTTCAACACGTCATCAAGAACCACCCTCTACGTCATGATTTTCGCCGCCTATTTCATTTCCGGAATCCTCAGTTTGCCTCAGCCAATCATATTTAAATATCAACAACCAGACATTGGCTCGGGGGAGTATGATTGTTGGGTGAAGTTTGACCCGCCTTGGACCTTGAATTTGTATATCACATCCTTCACCTTTGCAATTTATATCGTGCCTCTTATTATTTTAACATTTTCCTACGTATCCATTTGTCGGACAATCTGGAAAAAACACAACACTGCAAAAAATGAGCGGGAAATTAATTCAAATGGCTCAGCTTCCTCTTTTACCAATAGAAACGTCTACAGTTATCATGTGGCCAACAAAGTTGTCTTCAGAAAGAGAGGAGTCATCGAGCGTCGGCCAAACATCATTCGGCGAAACGTACCTCCTGTTTCCTCGACGCCTCGGTCTCACACCTTACGAGGGTTTTCTAGGGCCAAAATGAAAACGGTGAAGCTGACTTTCGTGGTGATTTTGGCCTACCTGATTTGCTGGTCGCCATTCTTCGTGTCGCAGCTGTGGTGGCTGTACGATGAATCTCAAGGCAGCAGTGAGTACATTAATTTAATCTATGCTGTCATCACAGTGTCCTCGTACCCAATAATTTAATTTTGTGTGTTCAGTGGCGTATCCAAAGTATGGCAGACTTGGCACGAGATCTGGTACGGTTGCAAGTGGAGGGCGGGGTGGGGGTGGGGGGGGGGGGGCACTGAGCATTTTCTATTAACATCAGACAAACCTTCTCCTACTGTGAAAAAATAATTTTCTTCTGATGTAAAGAAAGTGCAGTGATAATTTTCATGTAGTGCCATAATTTGTTCATTGAAGAATAACGAGCTTAAAATTATCTTTTTGAGCTGATATCATGGTAAATTATCTAAAAGATGGGTGTTAGATTTCTGGACAGGGCGCAATTTCAATGTTTGCCATGGACACTATTTTCTGTAGACGCGCCTGTGTGTGTGTTCTTGTCTCTGTAATTTCTTCCTACCCCGACTCCTTTCTAATAAGCACTTTATTATTATATGTATACCACTATACATACTGCTCATTTTCTTTTCTTCAGTGACATTTTTTTTTTTTTTGAGGAAAAAGAAACCTGGAAAATAAAGAATGAATTTATCAGTATCGTCACAAACAAAGGGGGAGGGGATTGGGGGGGGGGGGGGGATCGTCACCACTCTTGCGCTAAGCAAATTCCGAAAAGAAAAGTGCAGCCCAAACGTTATCCTCA
The DNA here is from genome assembly GCA_963931925.1 of Onchidella celtica. NCBI lineage: Eukaryota > Metazoa > Mollusca > Gastropoda > Systellommatophora > Onchidiidae > Onchidella > Onchidella celtica. Next base: position 33,046,876 of record OZ007583.1, on the reverse strand, counting down.
ACTCAAGGTCAGCCTCCTTTTTTCAATTATACATTATCCATTTCGGCATACTTACCTAAAGTATCTCACGACTGTGGTAATTTTGCTTGCACAGGCTTCAGCTTTTAACTCAGTGGTAATGGGAAGTGAGTTCTCTGGTCATTCTGAAGTTTTTGTTACCTTATTTCTCTCTCTCTCTCTCTCTCTCTAATGATGAGCGAACAAACTTCCACACCCTATAGTACACATAATTATTATTATTTTGAACAGTTTTAGTCTTCAATTCTTTTCTTCCTTCACATGGCTTATCGTGATGTCGATGTTTCACCGGGATCAAAATGGCCAAATTGTGAAAGTATCAAACTGTAACGACTCTCTGGCTTCTTATATAAATATGCGTACGAAAACGGCATGCTAACTTACCTCTGACTACTAATTTTCATATTATTTCTTCGATGAGTAGTTTCGGAGCCTTTCCCCTAAAAAGCGGATGGTCTCCCCCTGTCCTATTATCTATACTATATATATATTTGTGGACTTGAGATTTTTCGTTGCAAAAGGCTTCTGAACCACTTAACACTCAGACTTCAAATTTTATATGGTGCATCAGAATGGATGTAAGGGTGCACAGTTTTTAATAGAAGTCTCAGATCGGTGTAGTTGTTTTTTTTTGGAAATTTATTGTTTCGCCATCATTTAGATCTATTTCGAGTCATGGTTCGCCATTTTAAGGTTTCGTTATCACTTCCTGCGATGTGTTCACTATCAAAGACACTAACCCGTGCGCAAATCATGCTGTTGTACGGGATGCGCAGGGTGTCAACTCACAAAGGCCGAGCAGTAAGACTTATTGAAAAACAAACAAACAAAAATAAAATAAACAAATAAGAACAGGCCAGATGAAGCAGGTCCATAATAACCACCCAGAACTGAAACCAATATTCAAACCGATTTATCCCGGGCAGTGCCGGGGACCTCAGCTAGTCATGCAAAGAACTTTTTCGTACAACCAACACCATTCTAGGAAAGGATACAAGATCTCCCCTCCCCTGCATAGGGTCAGACGACGAGTTTATAACATTTTTCAGTAACAAGATTGAAAACATCCGTTCTTCACTCGATCTAGAACCAAGCGGGAATTTAGATTTCCCTGAGTTTACTGGACAAGTTTTAGATTCGTTTTGTCCAGTCTCAGAAAGAGATGTTTTACTCTGTATCAATAATTCCACTATAAAAACGTGTGACCTTGATCCCATGCCTGCTCATGTACTCAAAACCTGTATCGATCTTGTCGTACCTCCCATTACTCAAATAGTAAATATGTCACTTGCCACAGGCACAGTGCCCAGTTCCTTTAAACAAGCCATTGTAAAACCATTATTGAAAAAACCTGGGCTTGATGAAAACGACTTCAAAAATTATCGACCAGTATCCAATTTGCAATTTGTCTCAAAAATTCTGGAAAAGATTGTCTTAGGTCAAATTTTGGCACACTTTGAAATAAATGGATTGCAAGAAAATTTTCAGTCTGCATATAAAGCTCAACATAGTACCGAAACTGCTCTCATAAAAGTAACATCTGATTTTTTAGATTATATTGACAGTAAGAAGCTGTGTCTTTTGACCCTTTTAGACCTATCTGCAGCTTTCGATACAATCGATCATTCTATCTTACTTACAAGACTTGAGCGCTCTTTTGGTATGTCGGGTACTGCCCTGTTATGGTTCAAGTCGTATTTACAGAACAGAGTTCAGTCAGTGCAAATTAAGAACAGTTTTTCTAAACAAGTTGCATTAGACTATGGAATTCCACAAGGGTCTGTCCTTGGTCCTGTGCTTTTTACACTACGCAGCCCCTTGCAAGTATTTTACAAACTCATGGACTACAATATCACTTTTATTCGGATGATGTTCAGATATATATTGATGGCACCATTCAAGATCTGTCAAAGATGACTCTCGCCACTAAACAATGTGTTCAGGAAATTAAAATGTGGATGACAACAAACAAATTGAAATTAAATGAAGACAAATCAGACATAATTCTATTCAACAACCCACGATTAACAAAAGATCTTGAAAATGTCACCATTGATTTCAATGGCCATGAATTATCATGCAAAGAAGTTGTAAAGAATTTGGGTGTGTTTATTGATCACCATTTGTCAATGGGTTCAGGTGTAGGATCTCTGTCTAAATCCTTAAATTTTCATTTGAGAAGAATAAGCCTTGTCCGAAAGTATCTAAATGAAGAGACCACAAAAACATTAGTTACATCCCTTATCTTGTCTAGACTGGACTACTGCAATTCACTTTTAGCGGGTATTCATACAAAATTTTTGAATCGTCTACAGGTAATCCAAAATAATGCTGCCAGGCTGATAACCAAATCCAAAAAACGAGATCATATCACACCACTCCTGAAAGAATTGCATTGGCTCCCCGTGAAGCAAAGGATAATTTTTAAAATCTGCATCCTGTGTTTCAAATGTCTGAATGACTCGGCTCCTTCTTATTTACAAGATTTGATAAAACTGTATACACCAGGGAGAAGTTTAAGATCCTCCACTGATTCCACCATGCTAGTGACACCTGTGAAATCATACAGATGTTATGGTGAACGATCATTCACATATATTGGCCCCTTAATGTGGAACAAGTTACCTATGGAACTGAGACAAACAAAATCATTAGTAAGTTTCAAAAGGCAGCTAAAGCATTTTTTGTTCCAGCAGGCTTATTTTTCTTGACTTACCTGAGGGGAGAGAGCATGTGATAGAAGGAGTGAGAATGTGATGGGAAGAGAGAGAGAGGGGGTGGGGAGAGGGAGTGTGGGAGAGAGAGGAATGAGTTTTTATTACTTGTAAAGCGCATTGAGCATTTATTGGAAATGCGCTATATAAGTGTAATTTATTATTATTATTATTATTATCATTATTATATATTTCAGTAACTGGCAACCTTTGGCATGACTAACTGACCAAACTATACATTCTTCAGGCCTTAAATTTGGCACGAAGATGGCAATTGAGATAAGGAAGATGATGGCTATAATTAAAAGTTGTTTACTTCAAGGCTGTATTTTTAAAAAAATAACAATGTTTATTGCTATGTAACATCTGTATTTTTAGCATGTTTGTTTCGTTTTACATAATTATACATTTCACAAAATCTCCACCTCGAATGCAAAAGGCGTTTTTATTAGACCACCTATTCTAACCCAATTATACATGTTCATTTCAAATAAAGCGGAGGGTGCACGGAAGTTTTTATTGTAAGAGAGATAGATAGAAATAGATAGATAGATAGATAGATAGATAGATAGATAGATAGATAGATAGATAGATAGATAGATAGATAGATAGATAGATAGATAGATAGATAGATAGATAGATAGATAGATAGATAGATAGATAGATAGATAGATAGATAGATATAGAGAGAGAGAACACATTATTGTTTATTCCGGGCAAAGCCCGATACGTCATCTAGTTCTCTTATATTCTGTCATCGTATTGCTTCTTCCCAGCATAGTGTGACCAAAGATCTTAAAATAGTATTTAATACTATTTTAACATCTTTGAGTGTGACCGTTATCATGTCGATGTGCAGTGTCCAAAATACAAACTCAGAACTCAAAGTTAATGCATCTTTAGGCCCAGCCCCATTATAGTAAGATTATCATTATACAATTATAATATTTACTTACTCAGCCCGGCGTCTTCTTTCCATGTAGACTCTGATATTTCTATTGGTTTTTGTTTGTTTGTTTGTTTTGGGGGGGGGGGGGGTGGGGGGTTGCGAACTTCCTTTTTATTATAATTGGTTTGTTACAAGTTTAAAATAAAAAATAAATAAAATCAGTATACATCCTGGATATATTATTTTGACCCCGTTATCAATACATTTTAATTATCTTGACTCGTTCCAAATAGTTCTCAAATGGGAGAACTGCAACTGGGAAAGAATGTACTCTATACCGTACGTATATGGCAATATTCAGACAGACAGACAGACAGACAGACAGACAGACAGACAGACAGACAGACAGACAGACAGACAGACAGACAGACAGACAGACAGACAGACAGACAGACAGACAGACAGACAGACAGACAGACAGACAGACAGACAGACAGACAGACAGACAGACAGACAGACAGACAGACAGATAGATAGATAGATAGATAGATAGATAGATAGATAGATAGATAGATAGATAGATAGATAGATAGATAGATAGATAGATAGATACTTTACAACCCTTGGAGATCGGTTAGCATAAACTGTGTGTACCATGTACAGCTGGAAGATCGAGCTCCCGCCAGTTATCAATTGAAATTTCAGGAATTTTCATTCTATTTCCCATTCTGGATATTTTCTATCTGGTTCACACGCCAAAACTGTCGTGCTTGCTGTTCAGCCCGGCCTGGGGCGAATGGATAACCATTTTATTTATTATTGCCTTGCAAAGCAAATCAGTGTAATGAGTTGTGATCAGGAAATGGCCTCTCATTTAAGAACTGTTGTGAATCACAAAGACATGGGCGCCGCCCATCAGGATGTCCCTTCCTCTCCTGTTAACCAACGTCCGTCAAGGGCCTCCACCCTTCCAATTCCCCCCCGGCCGGGACACAATGTCCGTGTCTTTGTCACCTTTTGCCTGTCTAGTGTGGCATTCACCTTTTATCATCTGTCTGCAATCATTAAGGCCAGGCCTGCACTAGCGTCTTTTCTAGTTACCCAGTCTGAGAAACTATTTTGATTATATTAAGAGATGTGTATTTCATCTTTAGCCCGGTTTTGTCAGATCCAATCACAATTAGTAAATCTGATCGATTAGTGCGGTTACCAGAGAGATTTCTGATAGGGTATTTTTCTCAGGAAATAATATCCACAATTAAAAGAATCTATTCCTCAAAGTGTCAGTGCTTTAGAACCAAAGTGTAGCTTTATCGCCTTAGCTGCCCCGCTAGAAAGCACAAGCAGATACAGAACTAGAAATATTTGCTGTAATATCTGCGCTTCGATCAGGAGAACCTTTTGCTCTATTCCGGGTAACTAAATAGTTTTGGGGACTGGAGAACTCAAAAATCACCCCTGTGCGCTTCCAACAGAGGGTCGTTTGTTCTATTCCGATAACTAAATGTTTTTTTGGAATCACTCGTGTGCGCTTTGGCCGGGGGGGGGGGGGTGAGGGAGCAGTTTGTTGTATTCCTGTAACCAAATACTAAATAGTTTCTCGTCTGGAGAACTTTGAAAAAATCACTCGTGTGCGCTTTGGGGTAGGGTGTGTGTGTGTGTGTGTGTGTTGGGGGGGGGGGCATTTCTTGTAATCTGGTAACTTAGTTTCTCGGACTGGAGAACAAAAATACACAAAAAAATCTTTCGTGTGCGCTTGTGGAGCGGGGGTGGGGGTGGGTGGGGGGCGTTCGTTGTATTCCTGTAACTGAATAGTTTCTAGAGCCTGGAGAACCAAAGAAAGAAAAAAATCACTCGTGTGCGCTTTTTTTTCTTCTTCACCTGTCTTGCCACCTGTCAACGGCGTCACTTCTGCTCCCACTTCTACAGCAGGTTTTTTTGTGTTTCAATCATTTTGACCTTTCGCTTCGGCTACTCAATGGCTCTTTTTTGCTCTTACATGCTGTCATTACCCCGCCTACGGCATCTCTCTTTCTCTCTCTATCTCTGTCTCTCACTCTTTCTCTCACGTTTTTGTTTCATAATTCCCTCTTTTTCTCTCTCTCTCTCTTTTTCTCAGTTTATTTCTTTTTCCCTCCCACTTCTCTCTCTGTCCTTCTCTCTCTCCCTCTTTTATTCCTCTCTCTCTCTCTTTCTCTCTCTTAGCTTCCTCTCTCTCTCCCTCTCTCTTTCCCTTACTTTCTTTTTTTTTTCTGTTCTGTTCATTCGTCATCTCTAACCATTTCCGGCTTCTGTCACTTCATGTTTTCCATGTCCTGGCCATTTTTCCTGACAAGAGAATGCCGTGCATGCACTCACTCCCGCTGACCCTGTGAAAGGTCGCAGCGTTAATGAGATCCCAGGTTTTACACATGTGAAGTGCCCTTAAGTATGACCGCCGTGTTCGACAATTAATTTTCTTCTGTCCATCGCCTGTTCTGCACCTTGAGGTGCTGCTCCTCTCGCGAGTTCGTGTATCATCACGAACACTGTAACTGCAAGGACCTAGAAGATAGCTCTTATTCTTGTCATATTAGCCGGATAATAGCGTTTTCTCTTTCGTCTAGCCAAAGTTTACAAGAACAATGATATATAACAACAGAGCGAGAGTACTGGATGAGACGGGCGGGAAATGTACAAAACGATTGAAAGTATGGTTATCTATGTATCTATGTGTCTATCTATCTATCTATCTATCTATCTATCTATCTATCTATCTATCTATCTATCTATCTATCTATCTATCTATCTATCTATCTATGTACCTATTTATCTGTCTATCTATTTATCTATCTATGTACCTATTTATCTGTCTATCTATCTATCTATCTATCTATCTATCTATCTATCTATCTATCTATCTATCTATCTATCTATCTATCTATCTATCTATCTATTTGTCTAACTATCACTTACCACAAAATTCTGTTTTGAGAAATTACGTTCTGTGATATCACCGCCCCCAGGGCGATTTTGATTTCCAAGGTTGGGGGGGGGGGGCGAAGAAAAGGGCGAAATGGTGGCGAAAACGGTGAATGGGGGTGGGCGATATGATGAGGGGGGTGGGGGGAGAGGGGGGAAAGAAGCGATATGAATGCCGGACGATTTGGGGTCAAATATGGCAGTCACTGACTTGTTGAACAGCACGTGTAGATAGGTTTTATGAACTGAAAGGGCCTTTTTTTAAGTGCATTTGATTGTTTTAGGTCTTTTTTTTTTTAGGACGTTCGCTGCTCATAGCATTCACACTTCACTTTTCTTGTTGTTGTTGTTGTTTTTCTTTTCTTGTTTTTATGTGTATTTGTTGTAGGGATTGGTTTGTTGGTTGTTGATTTTTTTATAAATTTTGCCCGGACAGCCGGCCTTGTTAGGCCTGCTCTCCTCGACTTTCAGCTGCCAAGATAACCTTTACGTGCGCAACATGCACACAAGCCCTCCGAGTTTTTCGTCCTTATCCGAGAAGACTAGGTGCTCGATCCCACCTAAGATAGGTAAGGGACAGGAATTTTCCCTAAAATTCCAACGTGCCTGCGCCGACCGGGAATCGAACCCGACCTTCGGCATGAGAGGTAAGCCCTTGCCTCTAGACCAACCGGCTAGATCAACGTGCTCCCTGGTGCATTTGGTTAAAGAATACTTTGTTTTATAATGAATAATCAACATGCTTATCGCCATAAATAAGGCCACAAAACTTTGAGTCACTTAACATCACAATTTGTATGTCTTTTGTGAAGTGTATCTATTAGATATGAATATGGGGGGGGGGGGTTGAGGAGGGGGGGGGTTGGAGCCTAGGGAAGCGATACGCTTCGTATAATTAGTCCCGCAAATCTGTCTGTGTCAAAGCCTGCTCATAAAACAGAGTTGACCCAAGTCGATAACGTGACACATTCCACCCACGTTAGTGTGAAATATGCCGGAAACAAATTTAATTAATTGACATTATTAATTGGTTGTTTTGTTGTTGTTGTTTTTGTTAGGTCTGGTTTGTTGCTCGTGGGAAACGATTGTTAACCCGTGCGGTGTTGATAAAAAAAACTTCCATAACTTGGTGATCGGGTCCTATATGACCCGACCCTAATGAGGAGAGAATGGTGATTGGATCTTATATGACCCGGCCATTATGAAGAGAGAATAGTGATTGGGTCTTATATGACCCGACCCGTATGAAGAGAGAATGGTGGCAACACAAAAACACTTCCGATGTTCTAGGACACGAGCATGGCTCAACCCCAGGACACTTTCATCTTAGAAATGTCTCAGTATGTGTGCCAGGACGCTGACATCATAGAAAAGTCGCAGCAGACGTCTCAGGACCCCAGCACAATGAAGTCATAGAAATACATGCACATCAGATATCTCCGAACACAAGCATGCTTCAGCAGAAGGACAATGGTATCACAGAAATAATTCAAATGTCTCAGGACACAAGTGTATCTCAACACCAGGACACTGGGATCATACAAATGTCTCAGAAGATGTCCTGGGACATCAGCATGCCTCAACGCCAGAACAACAGTATCACAGAAATACTTCAGATGCCCTAGGACACTAGCGTGCCTCAACGCCAGAACAATATTATCACAAATACTTCAGACGCCCCAGCACATTAGCAATAGCATGCCTCAACGCCAGAACAATAGTATTCACAAAAATACTTCAGATGTCCCACCATCAGCATACCTCAAAGCCAGAGCTGTGGCATCGCAGAGATACTTCAGATGCTCCAGAACGTCAGCATGCCTCAAGGTCAGGGCAATGACATTACAGAATGTCCCAGGACACCAGCATACCTCAGTGGCAGGACACAGGCATCATGCACCGACAGATGCACCAGGGCACTGACATGTCTCAACGACAGGAGTCCATGGTGACAGCAATTGTGCTAACCTACAGTTTCAAAGCGTCGAAGCATCAGAGGTATTTCCACACGTTCAGGATCGCTAGAAACAGGACTTACAAAAAAAAAAAAAAGGAGTCCCTGTTGTATCTCATTCAATGCATTTATTTATTTCTTTTGGCATTAAATTATACATCTGAAAGTGCCCCGACAAATCTTAATATTTAGTCAAAGAGAATTTCCCTCCTAAGGAAGGAAAAGCACCAAAAAAAAAAAAGAATGAAAAGAGGAAGAAGACTAAGAAGACAGGAGAACAATGGACACTAAAGTACAGGATGAGAAAGTTTATACAAAGGGGCATATTTTGAAAAGATCCATTAACTTAAATGGTATTTATGATCAAATGGCCACGAGGCCAAGAGTAAGATGATATTGACAATAATGCTGATAATAAAAAGAAATGTAAAGAACATTCTAAAACACAGAAATGATGAAACCAGAAGGTGATGAAGCAAACAAAATAATCCCAGCCAGTAACCCCTATGGAAATCCAACTCAAAGGATGGATGTCAAGTTTGCACATAGGAATGGCGTTGTTCCTACTTAGATCCGCTGGTTACGATATTGCCCCACATCGGTTTGATATCGGAACCCCACCCCCCTGTGGTAATCCCACCAATCCTACAGAAATCTACGTCGGATTGACGTAGGGTTGCTGGCTGGGATGGTAATGGTCACAACGACAATAATGATGACAATGTCAAGAAAAGATAATGATAATAATTATGATGATCTTAATGAATAGATGATGTGATGATAATGACAAAGATAAAGATGAAGATAAGTGAGTCCCCAAGAGAGAGTTTCTCGGGTTCTGCAATTTGCATTGTCCTGGAAATTTGCTACAGTGGTTGATGTTGATGGATGAATTGGTGGGAGGGGGGGGGGGGGGATCGAGGGATGGGTGGATGGATTGATAGTCTGGGTGGATAGGATGAATGGATACAATCGATACCTGGGTGTACCTTGTGTGGATGGGTGGATTGATGGGTAGGTTAGGAGTGGGTGGATAGGATAGGATAGGATGTGGATGGATGTAGATAGATGTAGATCCCTGTGGATGGGTGGGAGGAGAGATGGATGGATGAGTGGGTGGATGGGCAGTGGCGGACCTACATTTTTGGGATCCTGTGGCCGTATGCATAATCAATGCGTAGACTAAAGTAAATACGTTAACTGGTGTTAACACGAGAAATTGTATTCATTTCTTGCGTTAACACCAGTCAACGTATTTACTTTAGTTTACGCATTGATTATGCATACGGCCACTGAAGCTTGAAGGGATATAGAGCCCCTCCACAACCAGGAGCAACATCCAAAATTCACTCATTAAAAAAAAGTATCTGCACGACTCCTCCGAGAATAGGGACCATGAAAATTAACTTCCATGGGAGATCCGCCACTGTAAATGGGGTGTGGTGGGGACACAAAAACAATCACGGCAAGTTCGGGCTTACGGTGCACAGAAAATAATACGGTCTACCGTTGATGTGTTACTTTGGAGGAGAGGAGAAGGAAGGGGTGTGACAACAGTTACTGTGCAGTAGTCTGAACTGTTTGAAAAAACACATTATGAAAGATACAGAAATCCTTTTTGTTTACAACCCGAAGTCCGTGTGAACACTAGTGTATGCTGTAAATATTTTTTTCTTTCACTCGCGGAAGACGGGGCGGGCACTATTCATAACAAAATTGGGATGACAAGTTGAAATCTATAAATAAATCTGAATTTTGCACCTTTATCATGCAATATCGACGTGTTTATACGTTTAATTTTCTTTCCTATCAGCTCTACTGAGAGTTCTCTTCTCCTCAGGCCTTTTCTTTGAAAAGACTGTACAGTGTGCAACGATTAAGAGAGCCGGGAATATATACATGTAATTTAATAAGGGAAAAAATCATTTTATCCACTTTAAATGCTGAGAAATTATGCAAGGAAACCAGACCGAATGGGAAATTAGAGGAAAACTATTTTAGAAGGGCTGTTGTTGGGGAAGCGTAGTAGTTTACACAGTAAGCTATAGATGAGCAGTGAACGCAACTATTTTCTCTATTCGGTTTTGTAATTTGACCACGGTCCCCTAGCAACAGCTTTTAGGAAGACAGAGAACAACACTAAAGGCAGGAGAAAATGATAAGAACAGTGAAGCAAATGGCGAATCGTGGGGATTGTCAGCAAACGTGGGTTTGAGTTTGAGTTTTGGGTTTAATGGCGCGACGACACGATAACACTTTACGCCTTTCACAGTTTTTTCGTTATCATACTTTGAGCTGGCTTTCAGCTTTCAGCCCCCCAGATTTGATACAGTCTTGGTGGAGAAGCATAGACAATAGTAAATGAACTGCATGTTATGTTGTAAGCCAAGTTTTTAAGAAGATCACGAGAGATAATGAATTCAAACATAAAAAGAAGAGGACCAGAAAGGAAAGGAGAAATGTGGGTGCGAAACTGAAATAAAATACTGATGCAACAACTACTGATACATTTATACAAGTGAGGAACAGAGAGAGGTGAACTCGTGTGAACTGCTGTTTTTGACAATCAAAGGGAAAAAAAAAGAGTTAGGAAAAGAAACACAGAGAAAGAGGTGAACTCGTGTGAACTCGTTTTGTTGACAATCAGAAGAAAAAGAAGAATAAATCAAATGTTTTGAGTTATCAGGAGAAAAACAATAACAAACAAACAAAAGTAGAACAAAAAAGTGGCACGGGGACTCCAGCATACACTACCCTCCTAGCACACCGAGTGTGCCGTATGACCATGCAGTTGCGGGAGCACTTTTCCCATGACAAGGACGACCCTGAGCACGTATGTCTCTTATACGGTGCCCCTCAGGGTCAAGGAAGTAGGTTCTAACCCGTATGTTTTGTCCGGCCTACTCCCGACCTAACTCCACCCCAACTCTCAATTCCCTTAGCAACGTGTTATGGGAGGAAATCTTGCCAGACCCAAAGCATTAGAGGTCAGTTTGGGCAAAAACTGACCGTGCAAGCACCTTGGTCACGCCGGACCTTAACGTTGCATGGGAAGAGGAGCCAGTGACCACCCGGGTTTCCCCAAAGTGGCTGTTATGTACTTATAGAAAAAAAAGGCCTACCTTACAAAACAGCATGGTCGCAGGTAGACAGAGCAAGTTGGTTCTGGACGAATCAATTACAAAGAGAATAATGTTGAATATTTAATCAGTCCTTGCGTATAATTTTATATACTTCAGAACAATTTTCCTTCATTTAGATTAGTAAGTTTTATGTTTCCGTGGATTGAAAATATTATTTGAACCATTAGAATGGTTATTTGACAAGAAATAGAAGTTTGCAGCTCTCTGCCTTCATTTCCGCCATGTTATTAATGACAACCATTCAAAGATATTAATACTAACTTCCCTTTTTTCTTTTTTTGTTTTGTTTTAGTTTTTTTTGCCACTGACAAATATGTTTCAAAATTATCAGAGGTAATCAAATGAACTGTTTTCATAGTCTGTGTTTGATTAGGTTGTGGACATGGCTTATCATAAAGTGATGAGATTTCCGATGTGTAAATGCAATGTTTTTTGTTTTTTTTACCTTTCTTTGTTTTATTATTTGCCCCTCGTGTAATTGAAGCACTTGTCAAAATAGCCGGTGCCTAAGATCCCCTAGGCATTGGACGAGGTCTGTTTGGAGAGTTTACAGGGACTACGAGCACAAGTGAGATAGTGATACAATGTATAAGTACAAGTCTGTCTCGTTAGTTGAATCAAAGAGAGTCTGAGTCAAAACCGACGCAACACAAACTTTACTCAGTGCTCCAGGGCCGTGAAACATTATCATCTATACTGCACTGACCGGGACATTTAAAACGACGCTAAATGAACTGCGCTGTACATCACACGCTTACCTGCAGCAGTGGTATTTTGCTTTGTTTTTCTCTGGTATTTTGTTAGTTACGAAAGCACTTCATCATAGAATAATACCAATTCAGTTATAGCATACTTTCAGGCCTGGACGAAAATTTTCATTATTTTTCATTGTGAAGATCTTGTATGTTACATACACAGGGGGAAGTCTCACATAAAATGTTTATGCACTATTGATTCCCATGCAAGACGCGAAAGAATGAAATTATCAAACTGTAACGAATAATATGATAGTTTCAAACCTTTAAATGGCCGCCCCCAACCCCAACCCCCCCCCCCCCCGCCCCATAAAACAACAACAACAACAATACTAACATTATTGTGTAATCTAATCTCACTGAATAATAGCATAATAATAATAAACACCATCATCATTATCATTACCATCATCAGCAACAACAACAACAACAACAACAATAAAAACAAACATTTCCATACAGCGGGTAGGCTTTTCAGACGCTTGTTTGTTTAGTTGTTGTTTTTTTGTGTGCGTGTGGTTTTTTTGTTTTTGTTTTGCAGTTAGTAATTGAGGGCTTTGTGGCGTTTCATTTCCTTCCTGGAAATAATATTCCCTGTGCGACAAATCTTGGGGATGAAAATAACCATAATCGCCATTTTGTTTTATCATCTGTTGCGTTTTAATGGAGTAGATATCGCATACCGAAAGAACCCTAATGGATTACAAATTTGAAAACAACAACTATACATTCAACAAAAAACAAGAAAGTCAAAACGGCCACCTATTAAAACACGTATGCTCGGAGAGGGAACAGAGGTGGGAGGTAGGGATTCACCAGCATATTAAATAATTATGAGAAAACCAAAGATGTCGTACAGTGACGTTGTTGTTGAACATCTTTAGAGAAAGCATACACATTTGGATTGGGATGGGGTGGAGAATGAGACTCGTACTCGAAACAGTATGATGAATTTCAGGCAAGGTAGGGGAAAAAAGGGCGGGGGGGGGGGGGGCAGAGAGAGGACAGAAACATCCTACTTATCAGTCAAACTATTCTCTGTTTCTAATGAAATAGTCAAATACATTTAGCCCACGCAATAATATTTTTGGACATTATAATTGAATGGGTTAGAAAGGGGGTTAGAATTACAAGGAATCTAAATGCTAATGGCACATAGACCCATTCTGATTCCAACCCCTTCAATGGCTCAAAGCTATGTCATGGTCATTCACTATTCCCATGGCCGTAATATGCTCGTTAAAAGATGGTCGGGAAGAGGGCGTGGGGGGGGGGGGAGGGGGCGTTGGTGAAGCCAAGCTTATGAAAAACGTACGTGGAGGCGGAGATGAAAGAGCAAGGTCAAAGGAGATGAAAAAGCAAATATTAAAAAATGATGGATGAATAAATGGACGAACGGAATGGATGGTTGGATGGATGCATGGATGGGTGGATGGATGGGCGGAGTGTTGATGGATGGATGATGGAATGGATGAACAGACGGAAGGGCGGACGGAGTGGATGGATGGATGTGTGATAGGGTGGATGGACTGTAGAGGGACGGGGAGAATGGGGAAGGAATGGGACTGAAAGAACGACGAAGTAATCAGCAAATAAAGAATATTAAATGAGTGACCGCGCGGAGGAATGTTGGCTGTTTCACTCCTCCGCTGCCAAAAAGCATTAGCATTAATTTTCCATTGTCTGGTGTAGAGGCTGACGTGATCAGTTCTTTTGTAACTTGTAAACACCCGGAGCTGAGTGGACCTGGGGAAAATCTCAGCCTCCCCCTCCCTTCCTCCCTCTTCCCTCCTCCGTCCTCCTTCCGGCACTGGGTAAACAAGGCTCTGTTTTGTTGACGGTGTTCACTATTTTTGTTTGTTTGTTGTTTTGAAGCTATTGACAATTTTGTGGTGTGACAAGGTTGCTCCAGATGTTTTCTGGCGTGATTTTGACAAGAGTTTCAAAAGGAGCGTCTAGTTTTGTTTGTAAGGGCTTCCACATGCGACTTTACTCTTGTGTTGCAACTTTGCAATCGAGTCTTAGTTTTCTGTTTCCGTCGACTCTTTAACGAGCCCCAGCCTAGTAATGTGTGTTCATATCTCCATTCATCCACCTACATTTTAAACAATGGGCCGCGACCGCGACAGCAACACCACAAAGTCGCATGCGGATGCCAAGGCTTAATGATGTGGCGTGAAGGGGGGAGGGGGGAGATGAATGGATGGATGGACTGCAGAGGGGTTGGTGGATGGATAGTTTGATGGGTGAAGGAGAGGGCGGGTGGGTGGATGACTAGATGGATGGATGGAGTAAATGATAGATGGGAGTAGGGTGTGAAGAAGGGGAAAAAAAGAAGAAAGGTAGACGAAAAAAATCAACAAAGCTAAGGAACCGAACAAATGAGCATCTTATCTGGATAAATAAGCTCAAGTTGCAAAACGTAGGCCGAGAACTTCCTGACCATGACATTTTAAAATCTAGAAACATTCAGTTTTCACCTCGATCCTGGCTGAAGACAGAATAATTCGGACAACAATTCGATTACAAACAACGACGTCATCAGTGCACTCTCCATTTGTCAGGATGGCTTAGCGCGCTCTCTCTCTGTCTCTCTCTCTCTCTCTCTCTCTCTATCTATCTATCTATCTATCTATCTATCTATCTATTTATATGTCTCTCTCTCTCTCTGTCTATCTATCTATTTATGTCTCCCTCTCTCTCTCTCTCTCTGTCTATCTATCTATCTATCTATCTATCTATCTATCTATCTATCTATGTCTCTCTCTCTATCTATCTATTTATCTCTCTCCCTCTCTCTCTCTCTCTCTTTCTCGCGCTCTCTCTCTCTCTCTCTCTCTCTCTCTCTCTCTCTCTCTCTCTCTTTCTCGCTCTCTCTCTCTCTCTCATCCCAGCCTTTTTGTTTTTTGCAGATCCAGTTTTGTCATTAATTTTCCTTGACACAAACCAACATGTGTCCAGAAACTAAGCTAAATCCTCTCAGCCTTAGAAAAATATGAAACATAAATCAAAGCAGATGCCGCCTAGGTTTTCACGTGTCCCGGCGACTGCCGAATGAGCAAGCTACATGGCACTCATGCTTTCGTTTTAAAATGTACAAAATAATAATAAGGGAGTAGATTTATATAGCACCTGTCTTCACAAAGTGGATTCAAAGCGCTGAACAACTCTCTCTCTCTCTCTCTCTCTCTCTCTCTCTCTCTCTCTCTCTCTCTCTCTCTCTCTCTCTCTCTTTTATGTACGTTCAAATATATTTTCATGCTGTCAAGACATACAAAGCTAAATGGAAACACTTAGTCTATGTAAATTGTACGTAGTAGCTCTTTCCAATACACGACTGATTTTAGCTCTGTTCTGAGTTTCTCATTAATGAAGAAACATTTCTCAGTCTTTCGGGGAGTCAATTCCATACACTATGTTCACTCATAACCGGCAATGATTGTCCTTGACTTGTCAAATTTGAGATTCATTTTTTGTTCTCTGTTTCTATAATTACAATTTAATGAATATTAAAATCCTTGCATTATTTGAAAGAATTACTGAAAGGTGACGTCACGAAAACCGTTGTCAGATACAAACTACAATCCCGAAAACAAAACACTGCGTATACCATTCAGGATTTATGAACGTTTGGTTCACTTAAAAGAATTAATGTATAATTTCCAAACTTGCATATGGGTTTAAATTAGAAAGTCATCTCAATCAAACTGCGATGAACACTGCTGGCACACTTAAGATAACATGAACAATTTATGTCGTAAATCTCTCATGCCACCAGTTTTAAAGACTGAGTATTAAATATCCAATTTGTGGCGAGTCAAATGACCCTCTTAGACGTATCGGAAATTACTAGAATTTCCTATTCTATTAAGACAACCCAGCGTCATGTCACATGGAAAATGTCACACAGACATTTGTCAAGAAATAAATTATTCCTGAAAAAAAAATACCACTGTTTTTATTTGGTAAAACGAACTACAACAGAATAGTTCTCACAGCACTCTGTACCAAAAATGTGATGTGTCAAATTTCAAGTTGGAATTTTTGTTCTTACGTACTGTCGTTATTTTGATCTTGCAGTTGTGGAACTATTCCCCTTGTGCAACTCAAACATTTCACTATGTGTGTAACAACCTCCCTTTGCCCTTTTCGTAAGTTTAATTCTACTAACTGAGGCACCCAGTGTTGCCGAGGATAAACCTGCTTCCACCCCCTCTCCATATTCCCCTCTCTTTCTCCCCCTATCCCCCCTTCTCTGCCAGATAGATTCTGTAAAACCAGATCTGCCCATATTTTCCTTATTTAGGTTTTTCCTGTCTTGCATACCAAACTGAAAGTATGTCAAATACCGTCCATCAAGCTCATTAGTGTCTCTTTTCTGTTGTTGTTGTTGTTGTTGTTGTTGTTGTCATTGTTGTTGTTGTTGTTGTATGAAATATGGACCACTAGAAAAAATTATCGAAAAACATTGGTTTTCTAAAAATGTAAAGACACTGCGTGGGGCTACCTAACTTTCACAGAATCATCTTCAGTCAAGCAAACTAGGTTAAAAATTTCAAGTGAAACAGTGCAGAACTGATAACTCCATCCGTGACTCCAGTTTAGAGTTGTCGTTTTATTATATTAGATTCATCTATCTCTTTCTCCGCGTCTTTGAGCCAGCAAACATTGACAGCTGGGCTATGCTCTAACAATCCAAGTTTGGAACTTACACACGATAATTGCCTGCATTTTGTGAAATATGCTACGATTTTATTTTTTGTTTAATTTTCTATCCTCTTTCATTTTACTTCTTGAAGAAGGTCAGTATATGTAGAATGAAAAGCTTCTTGCAATTTTTCCTTTTGCTTTGCGTTTCATTGTAAGGTTTCTGTATTGTTTCTTAAGAGAGGCCTTGCCATTATATACAACGTTTTTCTGTTTGCCATAATTTCACTTTGCTTCAAGCCTTGCTACGACCACATAGATTTTCTGAGCTTTTTTTTTATTATTATTATTATTTTGTTAATTTCCTACTTATGACAATGACGGATCCGCCTCTGGCCATGAGAAAAGACAACTCCAGCCGACACGAGGTTACGCCTGTTTTGGCGCCAGATCTAATGGACCAGAGTCATCTCCCATTGTGAAGAAAATCTGTTCGGACTTGTCGGCTTTCCATTCTTTCGGGGAGATAATCCAAGAGTGGTTGATTGATCAACACACAGCCCAGGGGACAGAAATTGAGAATTAAAAAAAAATCCAGGAGGAACTTAGATGAAGGGAGGGAGAGAATGTAGAGAAAGCCGGAGGAGAGGGGATAAAGAGAGAAAAGGACAAGAAATGTTATTTTTGAAGTTTGTTGGTGTTGTTGTTTAGAGGGAATCATAAGGCTGATGGATTTGTAACGCGGGTGGCACACTGATCGTTCATTGTTCATAGTTTGTCGTTCACCATCCAATAATGAAAAAGTAACCTCCTGTCAAGTAACATTACAATTTCATTCATCGTTCAATGTCAGCCCTCAGCGCTCATTGTTAATGAAATGTGAAAGTTTATTTTTGTGGGGGACGTTCAACATTGCAATTAATGCACATAGGCCAGCGTTTGTGAGTTCTACACACCTGCTCCCACTGGATATTTTGGCTATTCGGTGACGGAGTTTTGAACCGTGAACGTTGAATTATGAACGCCGAACAGCTCTTGTGCCTCCAGCCTCAGTGAAGCCATGTGAAGAAGTAAACAAACAAAACCGGAAAGGAAAACGTTATGTTATGTTAAGTTGGATGATAGAGAAACTACTGAATTGTGTTTACTGGTCAGCTGTGGCTCACAGTGCAAAATATCACTGTCCCTTAACACCACTTGTTCGTGTTTGTAAAATGAACATTTTGAACGGCGTTGTTTGTAATGTGAAAATTCTAGTTCTCGTTATATTTTGTAATGTTATGTTTTGTAATGGTGTTATGTGTTTGCTTAAGTGAACACTCTCAATATTACCCGCTTGATAACTGACAACGCTAAACAGTCGAACACGCTAAACAGTCGAACACGCTAAACAGTCTTGTGGGTTTGTAATGTAGGCATTTTCAACATTGGTCTGTAATTAATACAAGCATAATTACTGCCCCCACTCCCCAGCTTCCGCTCTTCTCTCTCTCTCTCTCTCTCTCTCTCTCTCTCTCATACAAACATTGGTAAGCTTACTCAGTCACTGTCCAAAATACGCTCGTGCTGGGGAAAAGGATGTTGTTGGGGGACCGTGGCTACTTTGTGTTATAAGCATAGCTCAGTATTGTTTCCAAAAGAATGCTGTTAACGGCGTGTAGTCCAATTACAAAGTACTGTGGCGTCGACGTGTCTGCTCCAGTTGTAACTGGGCTATTACACACACAGACTTTCAGCAGCCTTGTTGTTGGCATGTTGTATGAACAGGTTGTGTGCACCCTAATGCATGCTGACGACGGATCTGACCGTGTAATAAGGAAAATCTGTCATCGGTTCTATGCAGGCGTAGGACGCACACACGACAGAAATTCGTCAGACAAGCCCGCCTTTGATGTTGCGGTGACAAATTCTTCAGCCAGAGGGTTAAAACGTTCCCACAACTTTATTAAAAACTTCATTTTAGCGACTTATAAGTGTTAAATTTGGAATCAGCGACTCAAAATAAGGAATATAGCTCGCTGGGGACTTAAAAATAGGCTATATTTAAAAAGTTAAAATAAATTGTGGTTTTATTTAAAGACTTGGTAGCTTCTTCCTGTAGCATGGTAGCAAAGGGTTGCTATCAGTTTTTCATTTGGGCTGATGGCTGATCTCATCACTGTTGATTGTTTGGTAATCAATGGTGACACCAAATCTAGTAAATGGAGATATGTTGTCTCGTCCATTCGCATGAAAATAATTATTAAAATCTTCTGGGTACGCTCTTATCTCTTCCTGGAGATTTATATGCGAAAGCGTGTCCCTCTTTAGAAGCCACTGTTTTGTCCAAAACGTCCGAGTTCTCCTTTTTCTTTTCTGTTTGTTTTTCATTAAAAGAAACAAAGCTGAATAATATTTCTTGTCAGCTTCACTCGCCATTTTGCAACATGTACACTACACATGTGACCAGACGGGAAATTACGTTGATGTTGTACGTAAGCACACGACTATGTCTGAGCGTGTAATAGCACAGCTGGTCCGACTCATGCATATGGCATGCATACGACCGCTTGCAACAAATTGGATTTTCTCTTGCATATGGCGCGCATACCACAGTACAGCGACAAGCGTAGGACCCCGTCGTTATGTGTAATAGGGCTTTAAGGCAAATTTCCCAAATGGGATTAAAGCAGTATACAAATACAAATACGAATACTGAGTTGTGTTCATAGTCCAGCAATGGCTTTTAATTTAAAATACTGCGCGCCCCCAACAAGAGCCGCTTTCAGCAAAATGGCCTCCCGACGAAATGTGGTTTTATTAATTAACACTTTTGGCCTAAAACCATCACCATCTGCCATCGAAATCTATTCAAAAACGGACCGGTTAGGTAGATCTCTGATGGCGGAGGATTGATTTGTTTTGATATACATCTGCGTGATGCAAACTAAAATATTTGTGTGTGTTTTTGTGCATATTTTTAGGATCAAAACCCACTGAGGGTTATGAAAACTTAATCCGCGGTGCATTTCGCTCTCTATCCTGCCAATGTTAGCAATACGGGGGCGTCAAACTGTCTGGTTGGGGAAAATTTGTTCCCCCAAAAAGCAACAGCAGCAACAACAACAACAACTACCAAGAAAAAAAACTGGTTGCTTCGGTGAGCTCATTGTTTCTCCATCCGAGATTCTTGGGCGTGAAATGTGTGGATTATTCGTGACCGGGCACTGGGAAAGCAGGCCAAAGTATAGCCTTGAGTGGTCTTTTTTTTTTTAATACTTCAAATGTTGATGCATCATAACAATTATGACATTTAGGTTTCTAAACCTACAAGACCAAGCACTTAGTGCTTTTGAGAGTGTGTGTGCATGAGTTTGTTTATGAATAATTATCTATTTATGTCTTCACCAAGTTAAAATATGAAGGGGAAATAAGTTGCACTTTGCAAAACCCCGAGTTTTAGTCTGGATTTGGACACGATAACGGAGAAAGCAAGACGATAAAAAGAAAACATCAGAAGGATAGCACAGAGGGAGAACTTACCAGAAGCAACCTCCCCCCCCCCCCCCCCCCCCCACGACAGAAATTTCAAAGAAATGTTACAGAAGAATTAGAAAGGAAGAAACAGCAAGCCTTATATATTTATTTGTTTATTTATCTATCACTGTATTTACGTACGTGTCGCTGGGAATGATGGCTATTTTATGCATTACGCACAGTTTTGTTTTTGTTTTCTCTGTGCTTTTCTTGCATGCGTTTGAGAGAAGATTTTTTTTTTTAATCGGTCAAGAAGTTTTGTTAAAGGCCGTAGTCCAGTTACAAAGCTGAATAGATCGGTCAGTTATAGTGCACGGTGTACAGTACCACGGCCCCTATACAAATGGCGGTCAAGAATGAATGAAACCATAGTGATACGATACAGGGCCATCCATAAAGTACATCGCCTCGAAGGGAGCAAGGGGGGGGGGTTGCCCCCAGAGTATGAAAAGAGTTTAAGCCAGGTTTGCAAAAAGCGAACATGGGTGTAGGGTGAAGGGGAAAGGGGATGTCGTAAATCGCCAACATTGTGTGCATACTTTTTTTTTTTTTATGGGCCCGACTGGTTGTTGACTGTTGTACTTGACACAGTAGGCTACAGTGAACACAACTTTGTACTTACTCTCTTCGGCTTTAAAATTAAGCCACGGTCTTCTAACAACACCCTTTTTTTTTTTTACTACAAGCCAGTGACAGACTGGTGACAGACTGGTAGACAAACTAGAAACAATCTGGAAGACGGTGACCCTCCGCCTCCTCCCC
This sequence comes from Onchidella celtica, assembly GCA_963931925.1. Lineage (NCBI taxonomy): Eukaryota > Metazoa > Mollusca > Gastropoda > Systellommatophora > Onchidiidae > Onchidella > Onchidella celtica. Next base: position 33,025,517 of record OZ007583.1, on the reverse strand, counting down.
CTTCCCCCTTCCCCCAAACAACAACACAAAAAACTACCTTCCCAGAACTTGTAACAGAGACTTTGTTTCCCAGTACCCCAAGTGACAGTTTGTCTACAAGCCCACAACTGTCAAGTCCATAGTTATGTGAACAGCTGAGTCAAGTCTTAGTTCTAGTGTCAGAATGTTGTGGACTATGGAGTGAAACGGGACCACGCATAGTAATGAGACTGAAGCAAATCTGCCTGACTAGTTCAGACGCTTCAAAACTGTCCTGAGTCAGTTGGCAGAAAAAAATACCTCGCGCACTGAGTCAAAACAGACGCAAAACAAGTTTGAAATCAGTGCGTCACCAGCCTAACATTACAATGATTCTTCCCTCGTACAAATCAGTTTGATATAGTCAGTCAACCAAACTTAATGGGACTTATAAATAGAACCATGGACTACTGAAGCAAAAAGACGAGAGGCAATACGTTAAAGCTGCCATGCTATGAACATTTGAGAAACTGTTTCTTACACACGATGAAAAAGATGTATTCTGTGTATAAATTGAAACGTAATCCAAAAGGAGCAACTATTTATTGTTTTTGCGAGAATGAAACGAGGGAGTGCTCACATGAAAGATGTGAAAGGCAGTATTTTATAGTATTTTACGAATGACAATTTTTATTATTCGTTAAAGGCGACGACGAGGAACATATTTAAACCTTAAAGTTTAAATTTGATTTAAGGGACTGTACGAAATGTTCCATGGCCTATTGTCAGCTGTGGTATAGCTTATTTCATTTTACCATATGCCTTAGAACTTCTAGCGAAAGGTGAAGAACAAATACCAATGTTCCATGGCCTATCGTCAGCTATGTTGTTGATTATCTCATTTTTCCACGTACCTGAGATACCTTAAAACTTCGCAAAATGTACAAGTTCGGGGAAGCGCGAGTACTGTGGCGTCAAGTGAAACAAACCTTATTGGATTCCGTCTTCAGACGCAGGCTCGAAGAGATAAACAGAGGCAAACTTGGTTGTAATTTGCTGGGGAAAGGATTGGAGAGTTGGCTGTGTTGTTTACTGAGGATCAGAATTGTAAGATGCTTCAGCAGACACAGAATGGCGGGCACTGTATGGGACAACGACCGTGCTTACCAATCTATTTCAAATTCGTTGTTTGACATCATAAAGGCTGCTTTTTGCCTTCCGCAATTCGCCTCAACAAGACTTTACAGCTACTTGTGTGCCATGTTGTTTTATTAACATTCCATGCCATGTTATTTCATGCACTCGTAATGAGCCTGTTTTTGAATTATCATTAATTTGTTTATGTAATGGTGCGTAAGATGTGTGTGCCATGTGTGTGAAAGTGAATATCCCTCATGGGATAATACAGTGATTCTTTTCTATTTGTCTTGTCTGTCTGAGTTATAATTTTCTACAGCTAGTAGTTTCTCTTGGTTATCTTGAAATGGAGAAAAAAATTGCCAAAATCGAGTACAGTTTATGGATAGCCCATTTTGCGAACTCCGAAAATGTTCAAAATTTCTTTTTTCTGCACACGGAAGACGCATACACACACAGTAGTAGACAAACATATGTGATTTCTGAATTTCTTGTGTGATCAATATCTCCTTCTGTCTTATCGTTCTGTTAAATTCTGTCTCTCATTGTGCTTTTTCCAAGCACAGTGTGATCGTTCTCGTGTTGATGTGCTTTTTTCGAGACCCAAACTCTGTATCTTTCATAACTGCTCTCTATTCCAGCAATCAGACTGTCTCTGGACTACATTATATCCTGAACATTTTGTCCTTGCGCAGTTGTTGTTGTAGTTGTTTTTGAGTTGTTTGTCATCGGTTTTTACTCCCACTTAGTGTCGTCATTGCTCCAAACTCTTCCGTATTTGTTGCCCCGGGAAAATGTTTGCGATGGAATTTTCATTTAAAAAGAAGATGTAATTGAACTTTCAGGCGCGTGTTTTTTGTTTGGTTAAGAACGCGCTGAGAATGACGATGAGGATGAGGAGCAGCAAACAGCAAACTGCAGCGGCCACCACCTACCATGACAAACAACAAAATAATAAGCGGCCATTCATAGGCCCAGGGGCGCGCACTCGTTCCACTAGTTGGATAGTGACGTCACGGCAAACAACAGTCGGTGTATATCCTCCGAAAATTCGACGTATAGGATCATCGACGACAAGTTTGCACATGGGAATGACATCGTTCCTACGTACATCCGCTGGTTACGACATCGCAGCGACGTCGTTTTGATGTGGAGAATCTGCCAACACGACGAAAATCCTGTACAAATCTGCGTCGGATTGACGTAGGGATGCTGGGCGGTCGTGCATTATGGCTGATGCCTTGTCTTTCTTCTGATCATCTCTCTCTCTATCTCTCTTTCTCTCTCTCTCTCTCTCTCTCTCTCTCTCTCTTCAGCTTTCTCTCAAGAAGGGTCTATCTGTCTACCCCAGTTAGCGTCGCCTTACATGATGTTTACCCATTCCTCCCTTCCTTTCCCCGCCACACCGTCCCTGTCACTAGACCAGGGGTTTTCAATTTGGGGATCCCGACCCCCGAGGAGTTTGCTTAGACATTGGTGAAGGGGGGGGGGTGGAAGAGGAGACAAAACATATCTGTCTATCTATCTATCTATCTATCTATCTATCTATCTATCTATCTATCTATCTATCTATCTATCTATCTATCTATCTATCTGTCTATCTATCTATCGATCTATCTTTCTACTCTCTCTCTCTTTCTCTCTCTCTCTCTCTCTCTCTCTCTCTCTCTCTCTATCTCTCCAACTGCATATATTGTTGATCTCTCTCTTTCTGTCCGTCTCTCTCTCTCTCACTGTCTCTTAAATTGTATGTGTCTCTCTCCCTTCTGTATGTGTTTGTGTGAGAGAGAAAGAGCGGGGAGGGGAAAGCAAACTAGTGACTGAGAATGTGAGGATGGCGGGGTTTTGTTCTTGTGTTTTGTTGGTGGTGGTGGTGTTGGTGGTGCTACTTGTGGTGGTGTTGGTGGTGGTGTTGGTGGTGGTGCTGATGTTGGTGGTGTTGGTGGTGGTGGTGTTGGTGGTGTTGATGGTGGTGTTGGTGGTGGTGTTGGTGGTGTTGGTGGTGGTGTTGGTGGTGTTGATGGTGGTGTTGGTGGTGGTGGTTGTGGTGATGGTGGTGGTGATGGTGGTGTTGATGGCCGTGTTGGTGGTGTTGGTGTTGGTGGTGGTGTTGGTGGTGATGTTGGTGGTGTTGGTGGTGGTGGTGTTGGTGGTGGTGGTGTTGGTGTTGGTGGTGTTGATGGTGGTGGTGTTGGTGGTGTTGTGTTGGTGGTGTTGTTGGGGGTGGTCGTGGTGTTGGTGGTGGTGGTAGTATTGTTAGTGGTGGTAGTAGTAGTGTTGGTGGTGTTAGTGACAGTCTTGGTGGTGCTGCTGATGTGGTGTTGGTGGTAGTGCTGGTGGTGGTGTTGGTGCTTTTGCTGATGCTGGTGCTGGTGCTGGTGCTGGTGGTGTTGGTGGTTTTGGTGGTGATGGTGGTGTCGGTGGTGGTGTTGGTGGTGTTAGTGTTGGTGGTGTTGGTGTTGGTGGTGGTGCTGATGGTGGTGTTGATGGTGGTGGTGGTGGTGTGGTGGGTGGTGGTGATAGTAGTGTTGGTGGTGATAGTAGTGTTGGTTCTGGTGATGGTGGTGGTGATGGTGGTAGTGTTGGTGGCGGTGGTGATGGTGGTAGTGTTGGTGGCGGTGGTGATGGTGGTAGTGTTGGTGGCGGTGGTGGTGTTAGTAGTGGTGGTAGTTTAGGTGGTGATATTCGTGATGGTGGTGATAGTGTTGGTGGTGGTGGTAGTGGTGGCGGTGGTGGTGGTGGTGATGATGATGATGCAAGTTTGTTTAACTTTTTTTTGTGGCTGTGTTGGGGGGGGGGGGGAGTCAGGTGTGGTGATCAGAGCTACAACAGGGGTCGCGAAGCAAAAGCGCTTGAAAAGCCCTGCACTAGACAGAGGGTCGTCATGTGAAACCTGTGGGGGTTCTTAGCTGGGGGTTTCACAGTAGCAGCTCTTCCAGCCCCCCCCCCCCGGGCCTGCCACCATCTGACTAATGATCTATTCGCAGATATCACACAGATTCGGGGCAGCTCATTTTCTGTGAAATTTGTAGGTTTTCATTAAGTTCTTGGAGGTCAAAACTCTCTGTCAAGCCCCCTCCTTTTTTTTTAGCTTGTTTTTTGTTGTTGTTTTTTTTGCGATTAGTAAGACATAACCTGTTCAGCGAAAAATATACACGCCCAGTCAGCATCCTTACGTCAATTTGAATTACATTTGTACCGGATTCCGT
>OZ007583.1:32986213-33016213 GCA_963931925.1 Onchidella celtica | reverse complement strand
GCTTGGGGGGGGGGGGGGTGCCTACGAACATCGTTCGTGGGGGAGGGGGAGGGGCCTTTTCAATTCGAGGGCTGTGTGGTAGATTATCGTAACTCGATTTTTGCAAATTAATCAGGACGAGCATAAAACTGAATAACTTTCTTTATCAGACAATAGTTACGATATTTTAAAAAACGATCTTTAACCCTTAGTGTTCAGAAATTATCCCCCCCCCCTCTCCCCCCCCCCCCCTCCCAACTTGTAACCCAATTCGCGGGCTAGCAAAGGCCACCTACATGCCAAATATCTCAATTCTTAGAAAGTATAGAATTAAGATAGGTTACCGCGCAGCCATTGAATTATGGCAATAAAGTGGAAAGTTTGGTTTCACTTGCCTTTTTTTTTTCCCGGCAAATGAAGTTATTAGATTATGTAAAATGGCATCTCAAATGAAACAGTCAGATAGTTCCTGGAAAATCTCTTTTAAAGTATATAAACACCAAAGCTTTATCACTGACATTCAGCATTCTACTGGCCGTACGCTGGCACAAGGAGGAGAAAAGGGTGGGAGGGGGCCATGATGAAAACAGCACGTGGGTGGGGGAGGAGGGGGGCAAAGTGGGCGCGGGTGGTCAAAAACAGTCCAAATCGAACGTCCTTTACAGGTGACCCCTTGGTGAAACGTGGTCACCCATTGGCAAAGACGTGTGTGGTCAGGATTCTTCACAACTTCTCATTTCTTATCTTCAGGGTAAAATATAAAGTTATTCCAACAATTTATTCAAACTCCACGAACCCCGTCTTCTTCTCCTTCTGCTTCTTCTTCGTTTTCTCCACTATCCTTGACCCACTTGTTCATTCCTCTTGACACTAACCCGCCAACTTTCACCCCCACCCCCATTCACTCAATTCCTGAAAATATATACGTGAGATTTCATCTTGCTGTCTCTCGTTCGTTAACAACAGATTTTGTCCGTTCTATTCAGGTTGCTTAGGTTTCTTATTAGGGGCCGTCCATATAGTGCGAAGGTCAGGATGGGGAGGTCGGGACTGTGCCCCAAGCGTATGAAAAACGTACATGGGAGTACCGGAGATGTCTGGGAAGGATACGTACGCTTTTCAGTTCTGATAATGAATGTATCTAGCCTTGTGATACATTGGCAAAGTCCATACAGAATGTCACCTCGCTTTTTATAACATCAAGGCCTTTTCGTGGGCCATCATCAGTCTTATTAGGAAAGGGGGGGGGGGGGGGGTGAGGCCAAGCGTGCCAAAAAAACCTTAAATGGGGAGGGGGGGAGGTCAAAAATCGGAACTATCTAGGACACGCAGTTTGTGGACCACCCCTTAAACAGCAGCCAAGAGGAGGAGGAGGTGGGCGGTGAGATCTCATAATTAAAACCCACAGAGAAACCGTATTAACTATTCAGGCGCTCTTAGAAAGACAAAACGTGGGGGCAGCGAGTGCTTATCAACTTCCTGTGTGTCTACACCAAGATCGAGGGCACTGTAACAGCTGAGGTTGTTCTAGCACGTTATAGTAGGGGGGAGTTAGTTGATCTAACTACAACCCTTTAGAAAACGAAACTATTACAGCTGTAAAATAAATAAACACGAGATCCGACGATAGATTAAATAATACTAAAGTTTAATAACTGTATAGTGAACAATAAATTACTAGGAAGACACCAGCGAAACTAAATATCTACGCCACACCAAAGGAAACTCACTTACTCACCCCCCAACCACTCACACAGGTCTATATATATAAACATTCCTACAGAAAGTTCCCGAAATAAACGTTACCTTTGCCCTCGCACAAACCAACCAATCACGCATCAATACGTCATCAGGTTACATCACCCAAGGCCAAATCTGGCGTAAACATTCGTTTCCACAACGTTATCGAATATTCGGGAACATACTAATATTTACTGAACGAGTCAAAACACCTGACAACAAGCGGGCGAGGAAAAAACTACTCACTAGGAAAGAAGGTCAGGTCACGGAGTACAGTACACTCTGGCGGTTTGTCCACAATGAAATGAACACATGCTCACCAGTGTAACAAGAAAACGGGGGAGGGCAAGGGATAGCTTGCAGATGCTACACAACTCCCCAATTTAAGTTGAATATTTTTCTACTCCAAAACATTATTCAGCGTCTGCAATATCTTGAAATAACAATCTTACAGTACTCCCAATCTCACAAAGGTAGTTGCTAATTCTATTACAATTATTAACAATTTTCAGTGTCTTCCCGAATGTCATCACAAATACAATACAATGCAGTGTACTTTGTATCACTAATACCATAACTAATACAATACCGTCATTGCTTCCCAATAGTAAACATTAGGCCTACTAGTCAAAATAACACAACGCCACCACTGTGGTGAAACAATGGTCAATGATATTATTACAAATCATATAAGGTGAAACGATGGCCCATCGCTTACACAATGCTTCGTGCACGAATCATAGCATATAACTTGTTGTACATAACATGGTTATCTCCAAAATGTATAACTCATACGTACAATGGCAAAAATACCAATACATACCGACCACTGATTAGGGTCTTTCTTCATCATATTAGGTCAAAACAAGTTACAACATTGCAATATAACACAAACACTGCTTGCTCGCAGTCCCCATTTGGGTTACATTTTCCAAAAATTACACCAAGTTCCATTGGTAACTAATATGACATAGCATAAAATCAAAATGTGACTAACACATCATGACTCTCTATCAGCCATCAATTCAATATTCAGTTACAGATGAACTATGTCCCCAATTACAGTACAATACTGCCGTCCTAGCAATTCATCTAGTAGGCAAAAGTATGGGTTACAATGCATTTCACTGATAGTGTACTACTTTAAAATACCCTGCTCAGGAAATCGGCACAGACATTTTCTCTGCCTTTTACGTAGTGAATCCTGAATCGATAAGACTGTAAAAATAAACTCCATCGTAATAACTTTGGACTGTCAAACTTGGCAGAGTTCAAAAACTCTAATGACCGATGGTCAGTTTGGAGCACAAACTCCTTTCCATACAAATACAAAGTAAACTTTTTTACAGCCCAAACAATAGCTAAACATTCGCGCTCTGAGACCGAATATTTTGTCTCACGAGGCAATAGCTTACGACTAGCATATGCCACAGGGTACAACTTTCCCTCGTGTTCCTGCATAAGACTAGCGCCTAATCCGCGATCTGATGCATCAGTTGCTAAGACAAACTCTTTGGAAAAATCTGGCAAACATAACACGGGTTTGGAGATAATGACATTCTTCAAAGAGGTGTACGCTTTCTCCTGCGTTTCATCCCACTGAACTATATTGGGCTGACCCTTTCTAAGTAAATCAGACAATGGTGATGCAATCGCTGAAAAGTTAGGAATAAATTCATGGTAATATCCCACTAATCCTAAGAATGCTTTCACTTCCTTCTTAGTGGTGGGTCTGGGTGCGTCTCGTACCTTACATACATTCTCTTCTAACAGGCCAATCATACCTTCTCCCACTAAGTATCCAACAAAGTCTACTTCAGACGTTCCAATCAGACACTTCGATGGTCTTGCAGTTAATCCAGCTTGGTCCATCCTCTGCAGTAAGTCCTTGAGAGTCTTCACATGCTCGTCGAATGTCTCTGTATGAATCAGCAGGTCGTCCACATATGCTGTCACATTGTTCATTCCACGGATCAATGGCTTTACGATCCTGTTCAGCGTGGCTCCTGAGTTCATCATCCCAAAAGGCATCCGAATGAATTCATAGTGTTCGCCCATGGTGACGAACGCCGTCTTGGGAATGTCTTGCTCTCGAACTTTCACTTGCCAGTATCCCTTGCTCAGGTCAATCCGAGAGAATAATTTTCCTCTCGAGAGACTCTGAAACACTTCTAATGGCGCTGCTGTCGGATGAGGGTCGAATACTGTGATCTTGTTTAACCTCCTGTAGTCGATGCAGACTCGGTTGGATCCGTCCTTCTTCTTGACGACAACAATAGGTGAAGCATAAGCTGATGAGCTCCTTCGAATGATGCCCAGCCGTTCCATGGTGCTAAGCTCCTCCTTCAATGAGTCGCGCATTGCGTAGGGCACCGGGTATGGTCGTTGACGAACTGGTACTTCTGTCGTCAGGTCGATGCGATGTTCACCCAACTGACAGCATCCAGGGAGATTGGTGAAGACGTGCTGGTAATCCTTCACCACATTGCAGAGTTCTTGACGTTGTTCCGACGTCAGTTGCGTTCCATACTGGACATCTCTGTAGCCTTCCTTCTGGTCCCAGCTTCCTAGTTCGGCAAGGTCCTCCGTCGTTCCACCGTTGTCGCCTTCCAGGTCGCAGTCCTCGATGACTGTCATGCCAGCTGACTCCACGGGTTGACTCTTGTCCATCATGTCGTCCTCTGCCAGTACAGTCTCAGCACTATCACCGCCGCCGTCCTTTATGGCGTTGACATGTCCAGGCGTGATATCTCTCCTACTGTTGTCCATCCCACACATCTCGGTCACAATAGGTCTCGGTTCCATTGCCACTGCTGCTGCTTTTGACGTCCTTGGAATGTATCTCTTGAGGAGGTTGGCGTGCAAGGTCTTTTCTTTTGCACCCATCTTGACTCTATAGTCGTTAACACCGACAACTGAGACTACCTTATATGGTCCCTTCCATTGGACTAGGAGCTTGTTAGTGTTCGTCGGCAGTAGCACCAACACTTCATCTCCGGGGCGGAACTTCCTCTCTCGCGCCTTCCGGTCGTAGTAGGTCTTCTGTCTACCTTGAGCCTTGGAGAGTTCTTCCGTCGCTAACTTCCATGTGTCCTCCAGCCTCTCACGTAGTTCCATGACGTACTGGTAACTGGTCTTCGTTTCCGGCTCCTCTCCATCCTTGGTCCATAGTTGTCGTAAAATGTGCATTGGTCCTCTCACAGTTCTCCCATACAGCAACTCGAATGGGGCAAACTTGGTCGACTCTTGGGGAACTTCACGATATGCGAAGAGCAGCGGGTTGATGTATCTGTGCCACTGCTTGGGTTGCTCTGCGCACAGTCGTCTCAATGTTTTCTTCAGCGTGCCGTTGAATCGCTCCACCAACCCGTTGCACATAGGGTGGTAGACTGTAGTGGTCGACTGTCGAATTCCCAGTAGTCTATTCGTTTCCTTCATGACATCTGACATAAACTGGGTCCCTTGGTCCGACAAGATCTCTTCGGGCACACCCAAACGGCTGTAGATGTTCACTAAGGCTTCTGCTACCGTTTCTGCGTCGATCTTCTTCAAGGGTGTGGCTTCAGGGTAGCGAGTAGCGTAGTCTATGTACACCAGGATATACCGATGTCCACCTTCACTTGGGGGGTCGATAGGTCCTACTAAGTCCACGGCCACTCGCCTAAATGGTACGTCCACTACTGGCATACTCTGCAGGTGCACCTTTGGGGTCGCTCCTTTGTTCACCGTCCTCTGGCATATGTCGCATGAGCGGCAGTATCTCGCGACGTCACCTTCAATTCCAGGCCAATAAAAATTGCTCATAACTCTGTCTTTGGTTTTCTTCACGCCGAGGTGTCCTCCGACGATCGAGTCGTGGGCTACACTCAGTACATACTCTCTCAATTTTTCGGGTAGTACCACTTGCCTTATAACCGTCGCCTGTCTCAGGTCCTTGTAGATCCGGTACAGTACTCCTCCATGTTTCTCAAAATGAACAGATTTATTGCCTCTATTAGTTGGGATCTTCTTCTGCTCTAACTTCCTAATGACTTCGTCTTCTTCTTGGAGTCGGATAAGTTCCTCTCTATCCACTCCCGCGTGCCGTTCTGCCCTCGGCACCTTCAGCGACGTAGACCGGTCCTTCCTCTTCTCCTGGGCCCTCGTGGTCACCGCTCCTACCATCACCTCAGTATCAGGGTCGTACGGATCCTTCGCTCCGTCCACGTTCCCGACTACTAGGTCGCAGATGGTCTCCGGGAGACACAGCGCCGTCACTTTGCCCGTCAGGTAAGGCGTCTTCACGTCGATAACGGCTTCCTCCGCCGCTAGCAAGGAGTTATCGATCCTCGCGATAAGTTTCTTCCCACCGGTGAGCTGTCCGTCGTCCACCAGTGATCGCCGCACCACTACACCTTCACAGCCGGTATCTCTTAGGACATCTACCGCTCGATTTCCAATCAAGCCCTTCATCACTGGTAACTTCAGTTTCTCCACGGTCCTTCCGTCACTGCATCCTCCGCAAGTAACAGGCACCGCTAACTGTAGCTTCCCGTCCTTCATTACCGCTTGAACGTTGATGCTGGTGTCAGCAGTCGTCGCATCCTGTCTCGACGACTCGTCCGCCGCTATCACTACGGCCGCCGCCGCCTTGTTCGGCTTGCCTCGTCCCATATCCTTCTGGGCTGGACACATCCTCCGAACGTGGCCTGGCTTTCCACAAAGGTAACATTTCAACTCACCTTTGTCGTTTAACTTTGCACGACACTCCGTCGCCTTGTGTCCCGGCCTCTGGCACCTATGGCAGACCTGTGGGCTTCTGTCTCCGTTGGGCCTCTGTCGCACTGGCCGGCTCTGCAGTCTGGCGCTCCCTCTGAGTGTCCGGTTCCTCGCTACCAGGTACGCCTCCGCTGAATCTGCGATGTCCTGTAGCGTCTTTGGTTTCCTCTCCCTCACATGGGTTGCAAGGTCTGGTGGGCAAGAATCCATGAATTGCTCTCTGACGAACAGGTCTCTCACTCCTTCGTAGGTCTCCTCCGTCTTCGACAGCTTTATCCACCTCTCTAGATAGGTCTTGATCCTGGTCAAAAACATTCCAACATCTTCTCCATCTTCAGGCTTACCTTGTCTGAACATGAGTCTGTATCCGTCCTCTGACAGGTTGTACCTCTTCTGCAACGCTTCCTTGACCTTGTCGTAGTCCTTGGCTTCGTCGATCGGTAGTCTGCAGAAGCACTCCAAAGCTCTCCCGGTCAGCAGGGCAGACAGTGATGTCGTCCAGGTGGATCTGGGCCATTCAGCTGTCTCGGCAAACCTCTCAAACCGCAGCAACCAGCTATCCAGATCGTCCTTCTTGTCCTGAAATGCAGGTAGCTTGGGTCTCTTGGAACTGGCGTGGTCGTCGGTCTTCTGCGCTGAGTCGTTGCCTCCACGTTGCTGGCGGATCTTCTCCATCTCCAACTCGTGGTTCCTCCTTTCCCTTTCCAACTGAGCCTGTCGTTCAGCCTCCTTCTCCCGAGCCTGTCGTTCAGCCTCCTTCTCCTGAGCCTGTAGTTCAGCCTCCTTCTCCTGTCGTTGAGCCTCCAGCTGTCTTTCTCTTTCTAGGCCTTCACGGAGGTAGTCCCGTCTCTCCTGCCCAGTGAGCTCCAAGGCGTCTGCTTCCTGGCAAAGCCTTCCAATAGCCTCTGACATGTTGTGGATAGCTTGTCGATGATATTCCTACAATAAACTATGTAAATAAATCTAGTAATTTTGATCTGGTCCGCTCGAATATGGTCGGATCCCGGACGAGCCCCCAATATGTAACAGCTGAGGTTGTTCTAGCACGTTATAGTAGGGGGGAGTTAGTTGATCTAACTACAACCCTTTAGAAAACGAAACTATTACAGCTGTAAAATAAATAAACACGAGATCCGACGATAGATTAAATAATACTAAAGTTTAATAACTGTATAGTGAACAATAAATTACTAGGAAGACACCAGCGAAACTAAATATCTACGCCACACCAAAGGAAACTCACTTACTCACCCCCCAACCACTCACACAGGTCTATATATATAAACATTCCTACAGAAAGTTCCCGAAATAAACGTTACCTTTGCCCTCGCACAAACCAACCAATCACGCATCAATACGTCATCAGGTTACATCACCCAAGGCCAAATCTGGCGTAAACATTCGTTTCCACAACGTTATCGAATATTCGGGAACATACTAATATTTACTGAACGAGTCAAAACACCTGACAACAAGCGGGCGAGGAAAAAACTACTCACTAGGAAAGAAGGTCAGGTCACGGAGTACAGTACACTCTGGCGGTTTGTCCACAATGAAATGAACACATGCTCACCAGTGTAACAAGAAAACGGGGGAGGGCAAGGGATAGCTTGTAGATGCTACAGGCACCTATGAGGGCGGAGATCTGATTGAATGATTTGTGGAGATTTTTTGTTTCTGGAGGATCGCTGCAATCTCTCAGTGCCAGATTTACCATTAGGCTAGTAGTCTGAAGCCTAGAGCCTCAAAATCTACGGTGGAGGGGGTTGTTGTTGTTGTTGTTGTTGTTGTTGTTGTTGTTGTTGTTGATGTTGATGATGATGATGATGTTGTTGTTGTTGTTGTCGCTGTTGATGTTGATGCTGCTGCTGCTGATGATGATGATGTTGTTGTTGTTGTTGTTGCTCTTTAGCCTGCTGGGAGGGGAACGAAAATATGGACATCATTCCAATTATATAAAATGTCCTTCGGTTTAACCCTAATTCTTGCGTTTGGTTCCATTGACCCTACCAGAAGTGTTTTTTACCTTGTAATTTCCTTATTATTCAAAAAAAATTTCACTAAATTTTGCATATGCTCCACGGACCTCTTAATCTGCCCTTTAATCCACGAACATGCCCATAAAATGCAAGTCACTGCTTAAAGACGGGCGACTTACGCGCAAAGAGCAAGAGTAGGCTACCTTTCAGATTTTCAACAGAATTCAACTTGAGAGAGCCGCAGTTCGTGAATCTTATTTCCCGGAGGTTGGGGAAAGGGGTGGGGAAGGGGGGGGGGAAGAGATCTGGCATCATCTGACATTGCATAAGAATGTGGCATTTTACCCGAACAGCCACTGGAATTAAAATGTCTAATTTCCTATGGGGACTTATAAAAGTTCGTGTCAGATGGAATATTGGAATGACTAGAAAAAAATCTAACAGAGAAAGGGAAAACCGGGGACAAATTGGAGCCAACTATTTCATTCAATGAAACGTGAAATGTGCCGCTATTGGCAATTTTCTTTCATAGTGTGTGTATAGTCGGGTGCAGATTAGTCATTCTCCAGGTAATTTCTGTCTGGTCAGGATTCTACTTCCTGGTTGTGTTCTTGCCTCCACAACGCTCACTCCAGCGAGGCTGCCACTAAAGGTCCCGGCGCTCACTAGCCGAACGAGACACACCGGGTTGACATTGAGGTCCAATGAGACCTCGCGCACTAGCCAACTGGTTGGAACTCATTCAAAGTCAATGTCGTGTCGTCACCATCCAACTAGTTGGCGGATCAAAAGGGACTTGCGCGCAGCTAGCCTAAATACATTACTCTGAAACCCCTACTTTACAAATCCACACTTGCAATATTCCTACACTCCTAACTTAGGTAAGTGCACTCCGAACTATTATACTCTGATCCTTACTTGTCTACTCTCAGTTCACACTACCACATCTACATTTCCCTGACTCGCAATATATTCGTAATTCTACTCCACATCACCATACCCAAATTTCTGTGACACCCACTACTTTCCTACTTCCACTCCACACTACCACACTTACATTTTTTTAAACCTACTACTTTAGTCATTTTAGTCCACACTACCACATCTACATTTCTTTGACACCTACTACTTTAGTCATTTTAGTCCACACTACCACATCTTCATTATTTTCTTTTGACACCTACCACTTTCGTAATTTTAGTCCACACTACCACATCTACATTTCTTGGACACCTACTACTTTCGTAATTTTAGTCCACACTACCACACCTACATTTCTTTGACACAAACCACTTTAGTAATACTACTCCACATTTTAGTAATACTACTCCACACAACCACAAATATTACTTCTGTAACACCCACTACCATGGATCTAATAATTCCACTAAACAGGATCATATCTACAATTCCCTGACAACTCTCACTTTAGTTCCTGCATTCCGTACCATTTTACTCTGATCCTTTCTAGTCTACTCTCACTGCACATCAAATACGTATTACTTCTTTAACATGCATTATAGTCCGTTCACCAAGGCATGATCACAGAAAACTGCTCGTAGCGTTGCAACCGTAAATGATATTTGAATGTAATTTGGCATGAAGTCTTGGATTTGTGATGACCCTAACCCAATTTTTTTGCCCCGAATTATTAAAGTAGTTTTCGAGTTTGTTTATTTGCGGTATATAAAGAGAGCACCGACAAGGGTAAATAAGGGTAAGTTAGGTGGTTTACTGTAATAATTTAACACATCGGTTAGAGTCCCACTAAAATGTGGTACAGCACTGGATTAAAGTGAGTTTAAAAACAAACTCTCGTGATTGTTCACTGGAAGGCCAACACAGAGCCAGAGGCGTTACCAGAGATCTTTCAATTTCAGAATTCCTTTCATCATGGATTTAAACATCAAAATCAATACGACGCGGAACATTGGAGGACAAGACCTTCAAACTGTCAGACATCCAAAATCTAACTCATGCAGCATTGAAAACAGGTCGATGCAGAATTTTTCTCCAAGTGCGAGGACCATGTATTGCGGTCGGAAGAAGAATACTGGCAAAACGAGGGCCTTCATTAAATTATTCAACCGAATATCGTCATCAATCCAATGGAGATATCTGACTCAGAAAGCGACTGAGATGATTAAACATTAAAAACATCGAAAAGTTCAATCCTGTTTTGAAACAAACAAAAAAAAAAAAAAACGTTTTTAGGGCTAACCTTTCTAATGGGCTGTCCCAAGCTCGCAACCTGATCATTCTAGAGAATAATAGCACGAGTGGTCATGCTCTTGCAGTGACAGGGATCCAGAGGGGAACGGGTGGTCATATCTCGATATTTCTTACAACTTATTGTAGCTACTTTACAAACGTTATGTTTCATAGGATATTACCGTTTAGCATAACTAGAAGGTTGTTTTCAATCGGCGAGTAATGAATCTGTAGTAGCTTTATCTTACAGGAAAGGAATAATAAATGCATTTACGTGTAAAGCAAACCTCAAGTCCGTAACGTGATGCTACGCCAATGCAATACACCACAGATTGTTGGAACACGCGTATTCTGTAAACATCTATAAGTTTGGGGCCTATTAATTGAAAACAGAGAAAAGATCAAAGGAATTCGCCGCTTTGACAGAACGGTGCTGTGCACAGACTTCAAATTCAAGATTTTTAGGGTCATGATAAAATGTAACACTGCATGCAAGAATTCAGGACGCTGTGTTTCGTAATAGCTGAGAAAATCCAACTAAACCGTGATCACGCCTCGGTGAACGAACAATACTATAGTAATTCTCCTCTACATTATCGTATCTACCTCACTCTTAGCTTACTCTCCCTGTACGCTGTCACACTTACATTCATTTCTCCCAGCCTGTTGTTAGATGAGCACGGGATTTTACACAGAAACCTCTAGCTGAACAGTGAATACGACTCAGTTTTTTCTCTATTTGGCTTTGTAATTAGACTGATTCCCCTAACTACCGCACCCTCTGCCCTGACATCCACCACGTAACTGACTCCACACCATTATTATCTGCCTTACATTGATCTTTACTAATCAACTCCTACTCCAGTATACACACTTAAGTTGCCCTGACACCCTGAAATGTACTCATTCTACAAGTGTTTGGTCGCAAACAGAACTTACACACACCATCGTCTCACCCTCCCCTGCACGGACTTCTTTCTTTCTTGTTCCAGTATGTTCAGTGCGTCAATAGGTAGAATGCGCATATCCACTATCTTGTCTGTCCGGACCCACTTAAGGCGTCGCGAACCAATCTGTGGCGAGTTCACTACTGTAAACAATGACACGTGTGTATACGCACATGGGAGACGTTCGGTCAGTTCTTTCATTTCCTTTCTCTTGTTTACGCGGATGGTAGGGAATCGGACCAGTTTGGATACATCCTTTCCACCCCTGTCACAACAGTCAACTGCAATGCAACCAGCAGGCATTTTAACTGCTTAGACACATCTCGAAGTTACACTCATCAGCTGATCCACCGGCCATCTTGTTTGGCGGAAGTACAAAACAAAAACTCTGTGACGTCATGCGCATTCTGCCTATGCTGTCCCAGACCATGCCCCACCCGCCACCCACCCCTTCCCCACAACCCCAGTCCCGGTTCATTTTGTACAAGGGGCCACCCATAAAGTAGGTGCGCTCGGAAAGGTGTAGGGGGCATTGCCCCCAGCGTATGAAAAGCAGATATGGGGCTATAGTCTTTTGCTAGTGAATCAAAAAGTTTGGGTTTTATTTATTTATTTTTTTCCACCATAATTATCATGTTGAAGTATGTGAAAATCGTTTTTCTAATGAAACAGTGAGTACGAATACAATGTCACAGTTTTAAAACATCCAGGCCTTATCGTGGAGATTCACATGGCCCTACGCTCGTCCAAGGTGGGGCGGGGATTGAAGTTAAGAGTATGAAAAAGCATACTTGGGGAAAGGACACGGTCAAAATTCTCCAAAATCGAGCATACGTTTTTTTTCTTTTCCATACTGCCACCCCTTCCCCCGTGCTTTCATTAACCCTCCCCTCTCTTCCCAATTCAGTCCTCTAATTTCTAGTCTAAAATTACCAGCGCCGGTATCAACTGACCTTTGACATTGTGGTTTCATGTACCGGTACTTCCTTCTTTAGTCTTCAAGAACTCACAAATTTCGGAATAATTTGCCCCGGCCCCCCAAAACAACCTGTTTACAACAACTTCCCAACTTCCTTGATAGACTACTGTTTACAGTTCATGTGAGGGAAATTGTCAACAAACAAGATCCAGTCACAACAGCGGGAAGAGAAAAAACCGGCAATCTCCAATCTATGATTGTTTCTGTCGTGGTTTAGTGGGTCTCACTTAAAACCACGGGTGTCAGTGGGCTAGGAAACTGGAATTTTTTTTTATAATTGCGAGGGAGTTTGTCTGAATATAATTATGGTCTCGGCAGAGAGGGGGCCCAGATGATGGGGGCAAAGCCCCCCCCCCGCCCATACACACACGCACGAACGCACATACACACACAGATATTGTCCTTTTCGTAGCTGTAGGCATGTAAGTACAACTGAGATAGATAGATAGATGGATAGATAGATATAGATAGATAGGTAGAGGGGCTTTATCATGGACTCTCGCACAAAGGGAGGGGGGCGGGGGCGTGAAGCCGTGTCTACAAAAATATGAAAAGTGTACAGGGGGGAGGAAGGTCAAAAATCGCCTAAGTCGAGCGTACGATGGCCCCAAACGCATAAACATTGGGAAAGGTCATTGGAGGATGCTGGCGTAAGGAGAATGAATGGAGAGGGACAGGGGAGGTGGATGGATTGTGTTTCAGACTTCCTGGATGTCTTGATGGCCTGACAGTGGTGATCATTGTGTCTGCTGTAGTCTGTGGTCTTTTACTGTCTGTGTGGGCATGGCTAGTGCTGTGCCTGGTAGACCATTTTGTTTTTGTTTTTTGTTTTGTTTTGTTTTCGGGGGGGGGGGGGGATCGTCTCTATGCTATCATAATGGCGTATCTCATTTTTCATAGTTTTCAGAAAAGCGAATAAAGTTGTTTTATCAAGGTGAAATATTTTTAATACGTTTAGTTGTTTAATGCATTATTGCTGGCACTGAGTGGGCATCTGTCTTCAAAATTTGTTCACCTAACAGTGTTGGGGTGTCAGGCTCTACTGGAACATAGAATATCATAAAATGTTTACCTGAATCTGACACAGGCTAATATGTTGGCTCACTGACAACGGTCCCTGGAGTCCTTGAAGGAATTTCATCGTATTTCTTTTCTCTATTGATTAATTAAGGGAAGTACAATATTTCAGTTGTTTCTTCAACACTAAAATTCTATCTAAACGTAAAGGATACATTCCCCTCCCCATTTTCTGTAAAACCAGGTCCTTGTCACTTCGACATCCCAGTACTGCTTTAATTCTATCGCCACTTCTTACAAAAATTAAGATAAGGTCATAAGATGATGTGTATTCTATTATTCCTTCAATAATGGTGAAGGTATCTCACCTCTGGGAGTAGATTTTAAAGTGTTAAATAGTTTAACGTCAAAAACTTTATAATATATTTTCTCAAAACCGATGTGAAGATACAGTAAAGCGGTACTGGGAGAGGGACTTGTGCGGTTTCATGATAGGGCTACTGGTCGAACGTCATTTCATTTGTGGGCATAAAGAGCCCAGATAAACTGGCTTTGGTTTCGTTTCGGTTTCGTTTTGCTGTCCGTAGTTTTGCCCCATGACGTCAGTTTCGATTGGCCGAAAAGCCGAGAAGATGTCAAGAAAAGCTCACGGCGCTTTCGTCGAGACTGACTTGTCTTTCGACAAAACCACCGTTAGCGAGCCGAAAGCGAAACAAAACCAAAGCCAGTGTGTCTGAGCTCTAAAATAGCGCTGGGACAACGTCTTGTACCATTTCATGATAGAGCCAATGGTCGAACTTCGTTTCACGTATGAACATTAAGACGGAGATATGGGATTGCAGGGAGAGAAGTGTAAATACTTGGATAGTTCGGGGTATCTTCTAGTTGACAGGAAACCTCTCAGATAGTCCACTATTTACAGAGTAAGGCGTAAAACCATTGATTTTATCTGACTGATGGCACTTTCGTGTTTTATGTAAATATGTGTTGTCTGCATAATTATGAGTAGCTGTGTCGTTGCCCGACAGATGATGGAAACACCCAGGGGGAGGGGAAGGGGGAGACGAGGGAACAGAGAAAGTGAGGCGGCTGTGGGAGGAGAATAGGGTGAAAGCAAAATATAATCCATATCATTTTGTATTTTTTTATATTTTGTATTTTGTATACTTCTTTAATCCCATGTGGGAAATTTGCCCTAGTGTCACGGCAGCCCACTTACAACTGGAGGCCTGGATTATTATGTTCCCGAGCTGAATTTTGTAACTCCTGCAGACAAGGAAAAGCGTATGGGTTTCGAATGAGGTTTGTGTGGGTGCGGGTGGGGGGACTAAAAACCATTGAGGATTATTTAGCGAAAAAGTGATCAAATCCACATATCACTGGGGCGGCTAGTTTACTACATAGGTGAGCAATATTTCTGTAATCTAGTTCAGTCAGTAATTGGTCAGATTTGTCTCATGGATTCATATATAACTTATTTAGGCCTTTTATTCATGAAAGACATTTTGTACACACTATTAAAGATACTGAGGAATCGAGATCCACCATGCCATCGGTTACAACCGAGAACAATGTTGGCCCCGAAACAGAACCGGTGGCCCCTGCAAACAAACGTGTTTCAAATAAAATCTCTTAGACATTTTTAACATCTGACTTTATTTCAAGCTCAGGCCACAGGTGTGGCAGGAAAAGAAATAAAATTACGTTGGAACAAACAATGTACTCACACACACAACCATAAACGGAGACAGTTCAACAGCCCTACTCACTCAGACAAACAAACAAAGAAACGCCGGCACTTCCGTATTTGAACTGACAGAGCAAAAAACAGAAACAGCAGTGGCAAAGATCACAGGAAAGAAAAATAATATGGGAATTTTCTAGTTTTTTTTAAGCTCTTCATTTTGGTTCTATCTTATGTGAAAATGATATTCATGGGGTTATCAAAGGATATCTTGTTTATTTGTTGGCTTACTTCCTTGTTTCCTTTATGGTTAGTTGGCGGGTACTTCTGATAGGGTTCTCCTTCCATCCTATCATTTTGTTAAATGTGTCTGTCTTCTTTCTTTTTCCTGGCACAATATGATCGTTATCGTGTCGACAACTACTCTCTCTGTCTGTATCTGTCTTTCTCTCTCTCTCTCTCTCTCTCTCTCTCTCTCTCTCTCTCTCCTGTCATTCTGTTATAATTGTCAATCGTCTTACTGTTTCCTCACATAAGTATTATGATCGTGCGATTCAACGTTCTTTTCCTGCCTGTCTCTTCCCTCCCTCCCCCCTCCCCCTTCTGTCTCTCTTTCTGTCTGTCTTTCTATGTCTGTCTGTCTCTTTTTCGCTCTCCCTCTCCTCTTCTCCTTTCCAAACGTTATGTTTTATCTGTCTGTCGTCTAATTTTTACTTCTCATACTAAGATCATTATCGTGTCTCCATGCTCTCTCTCTCTCTCTCTAACTTAACCACAATTCAACTTGAAGTTAGACTAGTCTTTGCACAGCACAACATGGTGCATATTTCGCACTTTCACATCTTTTCAACAAGGCTCGACCGACATTGGCCGATTTCGGTCGGTCGACTAGATTGATGATAACGTCACAATATGAAGTTTTATTAAGATTCCGGTAGTTGGCTGATGCTCGTAGTCTCAATGAAACTCGGTGTCGTGACGTCACTATCCAACTAGCCGGCGATCAAATTCGGCTATGTGCGTCTGGCTTAAACTTTCTCAAAATCAATAATTATATCTCAGCGATTTTGCGCTCCAGGCCTCCCATGCCTGTACTGTGCGTGTTCACTTTTCTTCTGCGTTGTATTGTACCGTTTCTGTATTATTTCTTACGCGAGTCTTTGCTACACACAACTTTTTGTTTTTGCCCTGTTCTGACTTTCCTGTTTGCTTCAAGCCTTGCTGGTACCCCGCAGATTTTCTGTTGTTGTTGTTTTGTATTGTATGTGTTTGTGTGTGTGTATGTGTGTGTGTTTTCAGCAAGAGATTCAAAGTATTTATCTGGAGATGGCACGCTTTTGAACTCAATGGTTGTCATCACCCACTTGGTTACTCCTCTGAATGGAATGTGGCACTCCAGACTGGGACAGAAATTCCGATGTTCGAGAATGTTCAATGGTTTCTTTGATCACATTTAGAACTCATGGTACTAGTTGGGGAGAGGTGGGGGCGGGGTGGGGTGGAATGAACGAAAGTATGTGGGTGGTGACAAACACACAGATAGAAAGAGAGAGGAAGAGAGCGACTGATAGAGAGAGAAAGAGAGATGGGGCAGAGAGAGAAAGAGAGAGAGAAAAATTCTCGAAGAGAGACACACAGAGAGACAGACAGACGGACAGATAGAAATAGAAGAGAGAAAGAAAGCCAGAGAAACAAAGAGAAGGTGAGAGGCAGGCAGGGAAACAGGGCGACGAAGACAGAGAAAGAGACAGAGTCAAACAGACAGACAGACAGAGAATAAGCACAGAGAGACAAACAGACAGACAGACAGAGAGACTGAGAGCTAAAGAGACACAAGACAGACATGGAGAGAGAGACAGACAGAGAAGGAAAGTCGAATAAAAAGGGGTGAAATTTCAATTTCCTGTGACACTGGTGTGTCTGTCGCTGGAGACTCGCTCTGGTTAGTTCGGGGACCAATCGGCTGGCAGGATAATGTGCCCGGTTGGACTTGGGGGAAACAGAAATCGGGTCAATACGTTATTATGTGGGCTCTCTGTACCTGAGCTTTGCGTTGTGTCGTCATCAACTCAGTGTTTTAATGTGGGACATTTCCGATCAGAGATGATGTTCGATCTGTAAGGGTCCCACGCACAATTTCTCATGGCACTTTTGTTCTGTCTTTCATTAAAGAAATGTCCCCCTCCCCTCCATACCTCTCCCCCAATATTCACGGAGTTCCGGGTGGTACCAAACTAATGTTGATGTCCATATGGCCGTTTCTGGTACGATTTGTTTTTGTTTTTTCCACTGTTGAAACTTGGTTTGTGGAGTTCATCTATTCTCTTTCTGTATCCATACAGTGAAATGTTCATTAATTTCTTCTTCTTCTTTCTCTCTTGTTTACATCCTCAGTGATTTTTTTTATAGTCATTTTTTGTGTTCTTGATCTCTCTCGACCTCTCTGTCTCTGCCTGTTTCTCTGTCTGTCTTTCTCTCTCTTCTCTCTCCTTCTCTCTTTCTCTGACTTTCTCTCTCCTGTCTCTCTCTCTCTCTCTCTCTCTTTCTCTCTTATCTCGCTTTCTCTCTCTCTCTCTCTCTTTCTCTCTCTCTGTCTCTCTCTCCGCCTTGCTTCTCTATGTCTCTCTTCCCCCCCCCCTTCTCTGTCTGTCTCGCTTCTTTGTGTGTGTGTGTGTCTCTCTCTCTCTCTCTCTCTCTGTCTCGCTTCTCTATGCCTCTCGCTTTGTCTCTTTCTCTCTTTGTCTCTCCGTTTCTCTCTCTCTCTCTCTTTCTCTCTCTCTCTCTTTTTCTTTCTCACTTCTCTGTGTGTCTCTCTCTTTCTTTCTCTTTGTCTCCCTTTCTTTCTCTCTCTCTCTCTCTCTCTCTCTGCACCTTCTCGCTCTGTATCGCTCTCCCTCTCTCTCTCTTATTCTCTCTCTCTTTCTGAATTTCTCTCTCCCTCTCCCTCTCCCCCTCTCTCTCTCTCTACTCTGTCTCGCCTTTGCTTATGTGTGTAGGTTTGTACTTCTGTCCTTCCCTGTCTGTTTCTCCTCCCCCCCCCCCCTTCTTTCTCTCTCTTTCCCTGTCCCTTACCTCTGTCTTTTTCTGTCCAAGTTATATTTTCCACCCTTTCCTGAATCACACCACAGTGTTACAGCCTCTACAATATCATTCCTCCTCTCACCATCGGACAGTGGGGGGGGGGGGGGGGGGGGGTCTCGTTGGCTAGACGCTAATGTCCGTCATCAGTCCTGCGTTTAAATGTGTAGCTTCTGTTAATTGTAATGAACTGGTCCACCTCAAGCATCCCGTGATACCTGTCTAGACAGTGAGATAAGATTTTTACGCAGCTTCAAATTGATGACACGCACAGAGATCTCATTTCTGCACCCATTCACTTGAAAGTTTCAAAATAGTTTACTTTGGTTCTTAGAAAGTTTGGCAGCCCCACGCACAGACTAATAAATTAACCAGACTGGAAACACGAGCTTCGGGCTATGTCGTTTTTTACGGAATTTCCCGAGCGACGACTGTATAACCAGCATGGCCACTGCTCGGGAAATTCCCATTCTAGTTTTATCTGCAGCAGAAATTTCTTTTTATTTGTCAAGATTGGTTGTACATGTATTAATTTTTTGGTGCGGAACCAAACTTCCGCGTTCAGTAGGCGCGTCAAAATGGTATCATTCAAAATTGTAGCTATGCTGAAGCTACCTTAAACCTAATATGGCGGATGGTTCATGACCTTTCGCTGTTTTGTGACGTCACACAATGGGCTCATCCAGTCTGGGTATTTTATTAGTCTGTGGCCCCACGTAATGTCTACGAATTTTCATAAAAACAAAATTCCCGATTATTTTGATTTCCAACATTCCGTGTGTAAACCAAAGGTACTGATGCACATGAGAAACTGTATTTGATACACATTCAATTTGGTGCGATTCCCTTGCCCGAGGTGTAGGGAAAGAGAGGGAAAAAAGAGAGAGAGTGAGAGGGGGAGGGAGGAGAGAGGTGGGGGACAGAGAGGTAAGAGAGAGAGGGGGGAGGGAGAGAGAAAGATAGAGAGAGATGAAGGAGGAGAGAGAGAAAGAGAGGGAGGGGGAGAGAGAAAGCGGAGGAGTGAGATGGAGAGAGAGGAGGAGAGATAGAAAGAGAAAGAGAGGGGCAAAAGTAGGTTTATCCCGGGCAAAGCCGGTTCCGGCAGCCAGATTTTGAAAAAGAAAAATCCTCGTCTTCATGAAACAATGTATTCCTACAACGAAGAAATGGTATTACCGAACATTTACATACAGCGCTGTATACAGACATGGGTCCAGGTAGTGGCGCTGATTGATGACAAAATTAAAATTTACTTTCATATAACTTCACGCCCAGGGCATAATGAAGTTGCTGGGACTATCTGGGTGACCACATGACCGGCGCCTACAAAGGCATGCAAATCTGAGAAAGTATTGAAAACGATCGTGGTATTTTACATAGTCAGCAATACCTCAGTAATGAACGTAACTCAGTATTTTCTCTATTTGGCTTTGTCAGTAAACTTAGGTCTCCTAACTACAGCCAAAAGATCATATCCCCAGCTGTTTTGGCAGCTATTCTTATAAGAAAAGTTCACGTAAGAGCATGAAATACGGTACAATCACCTGTCAGGTGACCTTGGCCTTTGTGGCATGAAAAAAGCCCCCTTCCCCACCCATAAAAAGTGGCCCATTGCCCATAATTTTATGGTCCGCCGGGGCCTTCTCTACGACAAGAACGGCTGCCCCATCATTTCCGTCTTTAAAATGTTGTTGGTCCAGATTTAGATTCGGATAACCAGTTCAGCGGATCAGTCCGGGTTGCGACCGTTTCAGACTTGCTTTTAGACATCCAGATCAAAGGCTCGCTCCCTAACGAAGCACTTTGTCTCCTCGCCTTAACACAAATTTAAAAAATATTAAAAATAAATTCACATCCCTCCCACCCCCCTTTTTTTTTGCGACCACCCTTCCACCCACCCATCCTGCCCGGAGGATCGCAGAGCTGCGTCATTGAAATATACTTGCTGGGTGCCTAAAAAGGGACTTCTCCCGACAGAGCCGTCTTAATGTATAGGCACATTGGGCAGTTAGTTGTCCAAGGGCCCGCAAGGGTTTAGGGGGCCCCATGCATGCAAAGTTATGAGTGGTTCCGTAGGAGGCGGGCTGCAGCCTGCTGCTTTGCACAGGGGCCCATAATGATGTTAAGACAGCCCTGCCTCCCGAAAAAGAAAACAGAGAGAGAGAAAAGTCCTGAGTCAAAGAGATTCATCCTCTCTGATCTGGGTCTACTTTAAAAACATGCATGTGCATGTTTGAGAAATTGTGGGGGGGGGGGGTGGGAGGTGGTGTGATAGTGGGGGAAGAATGAGCAGCAAGTCACCAATCAGGGTCACGCTTGCCCACACACAACCCAGTAGGTGGCAGAGGAAACTGGTACTCCTTAACCCTCTCCTCTATTCGAACCGGATCGAGGATCCAGACCTGATTTTCTTAACTTCTAAAATTTGGACCGTGATCCGGACATCCAGATATTTTGAAGTGGATGACCCAAAAATGCGGATTACTCAAAGACAAGATTAGTCTCTGCCCAGAACGAGGAATCACAGTCATACTTTTCTACTTCTTCTTTTCATTCGCCTTCGACTTTTTCTGTCTAACTGAATAGTAAGGGAGATAACATGGATGAATGACTGAATTTCCGTTCAATTATAATTGTTCAAATGATGTTTCGAGCAACTCCGTTGAGAACAAAGAAAATATTCTCTCGCTGGGCTCTAACATTGCTTTTCTGTACTTGACATAGAGCTTTTCACGAATTCATGGTCTTGCTATCATTCTCGACTGATTTGTGTCACCCTGACTCACCCGATTCACTTCTCCTGCAGGGGGGGGGGGTGGGGTGCCTGATTCAGAGTGTGATAATAATCGCCCCCACAGTTCTTGTTTGTTCCAACTCCACTTTTTGCACAACTGAGAAATTCCACATTAAACGTTTGCGGCTTTAGTAATAACTAGCTGAGGTCCCCGGCCCTGCCCGGGATAAATCGGTTTGAATATTAGTTTCAGTTCTGGACCGGCTTCATCTGACCTGTTCCTATTTGTTTATTTTATTTTTGTTTGTTTGTTTTTTATTAAGTCTTACTGCTCTGCTTTTGTGAGTTGACACCCTGCGCGTCCCGTACAACAGCATGATTTGCGCACGGGTTAGTGTGTTTGATAGTGAACACATCGCAGGAAGTGATAACAAAACCTTAAAATGGAGAACCATGACTCGAAATAGATCTAAATGATGCCGAAACAATGAAAAATGAAACGTAGGAGCCTGAACATTTCATAATTTCTAATATAGCCCATGTTAATTTCGCATTGATGATATGCTGTTGTGCCAAGTTTGAAGCCTGAGTGTGATGCGGTTCCTGAGCCTTAGGTGACCAAAGTTTCGAGTTATCAAAATGTCTTACAACACTCGGCCCTGTCTGAGCTGTAAAAATGACGAATCGGAAAACCTCCAACGGCCCATTTTGTTTTCTATTTTTCTAAATTTTTAAGGTTGTTGCATCATTAAAATGAATTGATGCAAACCTTGCTCAGCCTTTGAACTACTTTCAGTAATTTTTTCATGGCTTCACAACTGAAAGTGCTTTTTTTCAGTAGTTTTTTCAGCTATAGAGTACAACCGTCCAATTTTACCCAATTATATATATAGATTTGATAAGATGTTAAAATAAATTTGACCTGTGAAACGGCTTGATAAGTGCCACTGCGCAATTTTAAAAATTAAGGTCACTTCTGCCACGTACTAAAAAGTCTCCAGTTTTGGGGTTGGTGTTTTTTTTTTTTTTTTTCAGAAAATGGAATTAGAACAAAATTAATAAGAACTAAGGTCACGTCAGATTCACAGGACAATTCGTTCAAGAGATTCTACTGAGTTTGCAGCACCGCTTGTCTCCCCCTGCATGTCCACATTTCTCTCCAGATCCGCCCACACATTTCAATAAGCCGACGCTGTATACACATCATTGTCATGACCTACTTTTCTAGCCCAGTGCCCCCAGGGTGAGGGGCTGGGTTGGGAGATATAGAGAGGTGGGACTGACGGACAGAAAAGGAGACAACGGCAAAGGACAAGATGGAGGGGGGGGGGGCTTTTTCAGATAGGCGTAATAGAGAAAGAGAGATAGGGGAGGGGTGGGGCGGCTTGGGGGGGGGGGGGAAGGGGGGGCTCTATCATGAAGTTGGGAGATGAGAACTTTTGGTGATTTCGAATTGTCTTTTGATTTTCAATTAACTTGTCACAGCATTTCTTGTCTCTTTGTTGCTGAGGTCTTAAATGTTCTTCCGTGACTCGCAGGCTACAGATTAAAATGGAGGAGGGAAACTTGGAGAGAGGGGAAAAGAGAGAGAGAGAGAAAGAGGGCGTGGAGAGAAAGGAAGAGACAGAGAAGAGAAAGGGAAAAAGAGAAAGAGGGAGAGAAGAGAGGGAGAAAGAAAGAGAGAAGAGAGGGAGAAAGAAAAAGAGAAGAGAGAAAAGAGAGAGAATCAGAGAAAGTAAAAGAGGAAGAAGTGAGAGAAAGGCAAAAAGATGAGACAAACAGATATAAAGAGGAGGAATGAGAGAAAAAGCGAGAAAGAGATAGAAGAATGAGGGAAAGAACAGATAGAATGAGCGAAAGAAACGAGAGAGAAAGAGAAAGAGACAAATACTGGATGAACACCACCAAATGTAATCAAGAGTTTACGGTCAGAAATGTGACCTAACCAAGCATCAAATTTATTGGCTGCTGTCAGAGGAACGACTAAGTGGGTTTAGAATGTTTGTAGTTCAAGGTCAGTCCTCCTGCCACCCTCACAGCTCCCCTGGCTCAGTCTGTACCCGTCAAAAAGTGAGGGGCCATCATAAAATACGTCCGCTCGGAAGGGGGGTGGGGGTGTTTGTTAGTTGTTGTTGTTGTTGTTGTTGTTATTGTTATTGTTATTGTTGTTGTGGTGGTTTTTGTGGGGGGGGGGGGGTGTTACCCTCTGCGTAATTAAAAGGCACCGGCGGGAAGGGTGGATAATGGTAAAGTGTACTTATCCCTTTCGGTTACGGTAATGAATTAAAAAGTATAATATTATTTCTAGTTTTCCAGCAGAATAAAGTGTACCAATTAAAATCAAATGAAGGCTACATTTCTAATGAAACAGAGACATAGCCCATGCCAAATGTCATTTAATTTAAAGTTTTGCAATAGCAAGGCTTTATCGCGGTCACTCAACATTATTAATAGCCGAATGCTTGCACAATGGGGGATAGGGGGTTGAAGCCAAGGCTATAAAAAGAGTTGGTCGGGAGGGGGGATGTCATGATTCGGATGTTGTTAAAACTCACGCAGAGAGTGAGTTGTTGTTTTACCAGGGCCATGAGAAATTGGCTGGTGGCCTTGAACGGTCCTCGCGAATAATAGTTGGTGAGTAAATAAATGTAAAGTTAAACTGTTAGATTCACGCTTGTCGGTTTTAATGTTCGTGATTAATAAGTAATGGAGTAGGGGTGAAACAAGGTGGGGATAGTTGACATTGTTAAGTATGACTAGACTAGTTTTTGCACGTTAACTGGCTGGTAGAATAGTGCAGACGTATTACTACAATTAAAATGGTGGGAGGTTTCGGCCAATGAGATTGCTGAACTAATTGGGCCAGCGGACTAGCACTGCTGGGTAGTTAGATAGTATAAAACATCGTGTAACGTTCAGATTCATTGAATACAGACGAGCAGAAGCATCGTGTCGTGTCGTATCTCCGGTTGGCCAGTACCTGAACTGTGATTTGAAGACTAGAAGTCCTTGCTAACGGACTGACTGAGCTCTAGAAAGAAAGGTCTGAGTGGGCTGACCTTTGAAAGCCCACGCTGCGCTCTATTGATGTTCGCGCCTACCAGTAGGCGTGACCAACGGTAATATATCCTATTGTTTAAGCATAATAGACGTTCGGAGATAGAAAGAGAACCACAGCCTCATAGGAAGTCTAAGGAAACCCCAGCTGGCACTCGACGAACGAGTGGCCCGTATTATAGATCTATCTCCATAGTATGATTGAAATAATATAGCACATTGTTGATGAATTGAATAGTGATTGTGCATATATATATATATATAGTCTTTTGTGACAAGCCGAAGTGTGCTTTTGTAGGCTTTGAACGTACTGGGCTCTCCTAACATTCAAGCCCATATGATTTATGGAGAGTTTGCCTGGCGACTGGCCAGTGGCAACTCCACTGTCACTTTAGATTGATATCTAGTTTCGTATAATATACCTATTTGCTATTGATTGTAGTACATTCAATAAGGAACGATAGTTACATGAATATCATAGATTAAGTTAGTAATTAGAATTTATTGCTTTGAATATACCTCTATTGTCTTTTGTTTTGTTTATTAATATTTAAATAATAAGATGGCCTGACCGGCCTGACATATATAGATCCTCTAGTTATTTAATACTTTTCTTGTGTGGTTGTGTCCGAGTGAGTTAGCTGCCTCACGTGCAGTCGAATGCTCCCCAAGACCATAACTCTGCTCGTGACAGGGGAGGGGGGATAAAAAATTCCCAAATCGAATTTTATAGGAAGTCCTTGTCCCCGCTGTGAGTTGACCCTTTCTCTGGACTTCACCACTGTAAAAAACCTAATTTTCATTTTTATTTTACCTAGAGAGAGAGCGCTTGGTTATCCCCACTTCCAGAATCTAAAAGTTCCAAAAGTCCTTTTCATGTATTAAATCATTAATTGGACACAAACCTTGCACCTGTCAAGCGCCAACAATTTGGAACTTGCTACCATTACATCTACCTGAATGTGAGACATTCGAATCATTCATGAAAAAATCTGAAGACCTACCTGCTTACTCTGTAAAGGTCCTGGCTTTGATTAATGACAGTAGTTACACAAAACTGACGGGTGTTTTTAATGTGAAGCATCATGAGGGCCCCCACACTCCACCCCTCCTCCATGTGTAAAGGTGCTATATCAATACATTTAGTACGTTTCTATATTTGTCATTTTGGTTCCACTGAGCTGGATGTTCCCAACCTCTTCAGTCCGTCCGCGTTTGCCCGTGGCAACTTTTCTGAAGTAAATTTACCTGCGCCCTTTTTTGTGCAATATGTTGAGTTTACACGTCTACCATACTAGCGATCAGGGCCTTCTTAAGATTTTTAACTGTAAGTCAAAGAAAGTAGGAGGCAGAGCATTTACACACTGTGCCCCGAACATCTGGAATTCACTGCCAAAATCATTGCGAGAAGCATCTACTGAGTCAAAATTCAAAACTGGTCTAAAAACCCACCCTTTTAAAAAGCACTTTCAGTTGTGAAGTCTCATTCCCAATCCATTTATTTACTCAATTCACTTCAATTTGGCTGTTTTATTGTTTAATTTCTGCCTCATGGTAAGTTATGTGTGTGTCTATGTATACAATGTATGTCATGTATAGCTGAGAGAGAGAGGGTGAGAGAGAGAGAGAGAGAGAGTGAGTTGCAGATGGAGAGAACACGACTTTCTGTAAAGCGCCAAGAGCAAACTGTTTGGATTGGGCGCTATATAAATGATCTTCATTACTATTGTTATTATTATTATTATTATTATTATTATTATTGTAAAGCAATCGACAAAAGGAACGTTTTAAATTGCTGTTTTTGACATTATTGACTTCAAATAACAATAAAATGTGAAAAACTAGCACAATGTCATAACAATATTATTTTCCTTATTAATAATTATGAACAACTAATGATGTACTGATACTGGTAAACCCAGAAACAAACACAGTCAGTCAATGAGAACATATTATAATATTATATCAACAAAACTCTTGTTCTTACTTTTCACCCAGGATTTTTTAGATTCTTGGCGCAGTGGAAATAACAACTAATGATAAACAGATACTGGTATTTAAAGTCAAAATTGGGCAAAAAGAAAAGGTTGTATGTTGCGAAGCCCCGCGTGAGAAATAAAATCCAAACAGTACAAAGCAAACTAAAGAGAAGACAGAAAATGCATAAATTTTCGGCTTTCGCCTTTGTCAAGTGAAAAAAAACAAAAAAACGAACAATAAAAGACTTCAACAGGAACGAAGTGAAACAGTTTACTTAGCTGCGAGTTCTTGCTTCTTTAGCAGCACCAAAGCACGTCCGTCCGCCAAAAGCATGGAAGCAGGAAGTCTTTAAAACTCATTAGAAAGGTTAGCCTGTGAATAGGCCTAATTATGTCCAGAACCAGAATCCGCTAATTTACCCCCGGGATAGACGAAATGGTTAAATTTACTCTGGGTTGGGATCCCATGCTCTAAACCGTGCGTCCATTTGCAGCGATTGTTATAGTTTAGAACAAACCTCGCTAATGAAGAGTGAACAATTCTTCCTGGTTGTTTGAGATGTTTCAGTACTTTAGGTGATTTTCTGTCTATTGTTTTGCACTTTGCGAGCACAATAATTATGACCATAATCGGGTCCACGTACTTTCTCCAAATCTAAACTCCTTAGAATCCCCTCCACCTCCCACCCTCCCAAACGTGTGCTTTTCGTATTCTTGAGGCGACCTACTTCCCCCCTTCTCCTCACTTCCCTCCCCCCCCTCCCCACGCCCACGCCTGTAGGCCTACTCCCATTTACATTTATAAATCAGCAGGTCAAGAAAATACAACGACCAGGCAATTTCGTCAAATTTTGCTGACATGTGTGATGTCTTAATGAGTGACATTCAACGCCTTCGTCATTGTCTGTGTCTGGCTTGTATGAAGTACGCCACGTTGCCATGGATACAGGATAGTAATTCAAAATTAGTTATCTGTGACAGAATGGAAAGGTGTGTCTTCTGGGGTTCTTTCTGTCTCTCTCTCTGTCTCTCATTCTCTCTGTCTCACTCCCTCTCTCTCTCTGTCTTTCTCTCTCTCCTTCTCTCTTTTTCTTCCCGGTCTATCTATCTATCTATTTATCTATTTATCTATCTATCTATCTATCTATCTATCTATCTATCTATCTATCTATCTATCTATCTATCTATCTATCTATCTATCAATTTTCATTATCGCTTGTCTCGAAATAGACATTTTGTGACGTAAGTACCGTCAGCACCAGGTTTCGTCTATTGCCATTTCAGCTTCGCCACAAATTTTGAAAACACTGTCGCACGGCAGTCACCAGCCTTGAACTGTGAATCCTTCTCTCCCCTGCCTCGCTGTTTGTGTGACACTACAACCTGTCAGCTCACGATGATATGTTAATGGGTGCGCTTGTTTGTCTGATCGCTGCTGTAACTTGATACTTGTTTACATTCCAGCTGTCTCTCCCCAACTTTCATCATGTTTTTGTCGTTCGGGACCCAAGAGCTCGGAATCCCTGAGGTGTTGTTACATTTTTTCGTTAGTTTCCAGGTTGAAGATGGTGGTGGTGGTGTGGTGGTGTGGTGGTGGTGATAATGATAATGAAGACAACGATGTCGTTGATGATGAAGATGACGAGGATGACCATGATGGTGCTAGTGGCGGCAGTGATGATGATAATGTCGATGATAATGATAGTGGTGGTGGTGGTGGGGGTAGAAGTGATGACGATGATGATGGTGGTGGTGGTGGTGGTGGTGGTGGTGGTGGTGAGTGGTTGCAGAGATGATGATGATGATGTCCATGATCATGATGTCGACGACGGTATCCGAATAGGTGGAAATTGATGGCGATGATTGAGAGAGAGAGCAGCGTGATGGTGAATTGGGTGATGATAATTATGATGAGATTGGTGGTAATGACGATATAGGCGGGGAGAAGGGGGCAGGGGCTGGGGGGGGGCGTGTTGATGATGATGGACGGTATAATAATGATGTTGTTGGCGTCGTGGCTGGCGCCGGCAGCTACAGAACTTTATGTGGTTGTGGTAGTCGCGATAGACAGACGGACAGTCGAATAGACAGATATACAGACAGACAGACGGACAGCTAGATAGATAGATAAGAAGACAGGCAGACATAATACATAGACAGACAGACAGAACAGATAGATAGATAGATAAGAAGACAGGGAGACGCATAGACAGACAGACAGACGGACGGATGGATGGATGGATGGATGGATGGATGGATGGATGGATGGATGGATGGACGGACGGACAGACGGACGGACGGACGGACGGACGGATGGACGGACGGACGGACGGACGGACGGATGGATGGATGGATGGATGGATGGATGGATGGATGGAT
Organism: Onchidella celtica; assembly: GCA_963931925.1. Classification (NCBI taxonomy): domain Eukaryota; kingdom Metazoa; phylum Mollusca; class Gastropoda; order Systellommatophora; family Onchidiidae; genus Onchidella; species Onchidella celtica. Next base: position 32,987,692 of record OZ007583.1, on the reverse strand, counting down.
GGATGGATAGATAGATTTACAAACATTCACGTCTGTCAAGTGAGGGAGGGAATGGAGAATATTCTGTTTTTCACTTCTACCACAAGTTGGGAACACAGCTGTCAGACAATGAATTTATATGTTGTCTTTGGTTAAATACTCACTGTTTTATTTGTTACCGATTCTTTTATCAATGTCTGACCCTTTATTAATCGCCACACTTCCAGATTTTTAACATGTAAAATGAAGCAAGTACATGATTTCTTTTTTTTTTTTGGTATTCTGATGTCTGCAGTTGCATGCCAAACAGAGGGGCACAAAGGCAATGAATGCAAATTTAAATTTAATTTATTAAACTTTTACAAGTCCACCACAGCACAAACATGGCGATATTTCCTTGGCGTATTGATCTTTTCAGATAACATTAACATGTGGCATTCTGATAACATTTGACATGTGTCACGTTAGTTTGTTGTCGGAGCACAAAATTGTCCTGTGAGTTTGTGGTAGTTGTTTGTATTGTTACGAGCTGTCATGTTGTATCTTGTGTCAATACAGAGTTGACATTTTAGCGAGACTGACAGTTTTGGTCATTCATGAGAAGGTCGTAATCTTTCACAAAATGTCATCGGAGTCTTTCTTACGTTACTACATTGACGTCATTGGGTGGACTATGTAGTTTTGGGGACTGTGATGATTTTATTATTGTTGTTGATGATGATGATGATGACGACGATGGTGACGCTGGTGCTGGTGGTAATGGTGGTGATAGTGGTGGTGATAGTGATGATGATGATGATAATGATGATAATAAAGGTGGTAGTGGTGATGGTGGTGATTTTGTCGTTGACGATGATGAGGATGATGGCGGTGGTGATGATGATGATGGTGAAGGTGATGGTGGTGGTGATGATGATGATGATGATGATGATGATGGCGGTGGTGATGGTGGTGGTAAAGATAATGATGCTGATGATGGTGATAATCAAGGTATATTGACTTTGGCATCCTCTTTGACATTTCATGCATGCAGTGCTTGACATCAGCAGAAAATCTTAATCTCTGGTTATTTGTCCCTGAGATTGTCCAGTTCCATTCATACAACGCCTACGTCAACTGGGTTTTACTGATATTTAATTGGTTAAAAAAAAAAACAGAACAGCATATTGTTTTCCATGGCCGTGAAATCCGGGATGTGGCGTGACCTTCTCGTGGTAAATGTCTACTAAATCACCGTTCATCAGTGTGTCTCAAGGTGGGGCATACGCCCTACTGGGGGTGGCTATATTTTGGTGGCGCCTGGTACTTCAAAATGGACAACCGATTTTCATAGAAATCTTAATTTCATAGTGTATCTAAACTGTTGTTTTCGTATGTCATGTTGGTTTTAATGTGGACTTCTCTTGCATGTATACATACTGAATATGTAGACAGTTTTTGTCTTTTTAAAAGGCTTATGCGACCATGGTGGGGCGCACATTTTTCTTGTAAAACTGAAGT
>OZ007583.1:32893713-32983713 GCA_963931925.1 Onchidella celtica | reverse complement strand
GTAAGGTTTGGTATAATGCATATGGGGGCCGGAGACTTTAAGGTTCTGACGCTTTGAACGGAGAAATGAATCCTGAAGCTGACAGTCGTACCACAGTTGAAATCAGGCGCCGGGGGGGGGGGGGGGGGGAGTTGGGCAGTTCACTACCCCGGCTTCTGTGTCCGCACTTAGGCTAGTAACAGGCTGAGTCTTGTTTTGCGTTGGTTTTGACCCAGGCGTGAGCTTCCCTTGAACCAACTAGGGAGGCAGACTTGCTTCAGTCTTACTACTGCGCCATTTCCCGTGTAATTCCATAGTCCACAAAACTGAGGCAAAGCATATTTGGGCCATGGGATTTAGCCTACGGTATCTCTCTCTTTCTCTCCGTCTGTCTGTCTGTCTCTTTCTCTGTCTCTGTTTCTTTCGCTGTTTCTGTCTCACTGTCTCTCCCTCTCTTTCTCACTCCCTCTTTGTCAATCGATCTCTCTGCCTCTTTCCCTCCCTCCCCTCTGTGTATGTATGTATGTATGTATGTGTGTGTGTGTCTAGCTCTTTTTCCTGTCCCCCTCTGCATCTCTCTCTCTCTCTTTCTCTCTCTCTCTCTCTCTCTCTCTCTCTCTCTCTCTCTAGTATATTCTAATCCACTTTGTCTTAGTCTGACCCCCTGGTGTGACAGGGCCAGCTCTGGTCTTTTCTTCAGTGTTTCGTCGGTTTAGGATAATAGTGGGCTGACTTAGAAACATTGCTTGCACTTCTGATTAGAAAGGTGCCTTTTGGCACACAAGTAGCCTGTACCAATCTAAGAAATTTTAGGGTAGGACACAAGTTGCGGCTGCATAATTTGACCCTCATTTGCATAAATTAAAAATGGCCGCCACGGAGCAGTACCACCAATTAGAAAGAAGCATAACTTCTAGTTAAAATATGGCACAAATGCAAAAAAGGTGTCTATATATAGGTTTAAAAGGGTGCTGAATTCATTAGAAGGGATAAAATTTGCATAAAGGGTCTGCTTTACCCAGTAACGAATAACAGAGGAATCTGAGCAGACTCAACCGTCCCAAAAAAACAAACATCATGAACATTGCCAAAAATTCCAAGAAACTTTCAAAGAAGACACAAACTCGTTGATCAAGGCGTTTTCTGAATTAGGCAATCCTTTTTTTAGAACATACCGGTGATCTGGTCTCACTAGAAACATCTCAAGTCATGGGCCAAAATATTGTTAGCACAGTGATGACTATCACTGAAACTGGAAGCAAGAAGTATGTTGAATTTTTTTCACAGCGAATACAAAAAGCTTCAATTCCATGGTCAGCAAAGATTCACCTCAACAAATTGCCACTGTTTTCAACAAAATTTCCACAAAGCACAGAAAAGTCTGACATTGCATCTCTCAAAGGGGAAAGATCTCAATTAGTGCACATGATGCTTTCGGGACATGCCGGGGTGAGGACATCTTTTCCAGGGCTGCCAACTCTTCGGCGGAAACGCGGAAATCCGCGGTGGAAGAGATCCTCGGTAATTTTTCCGATGTCCCGGTGATTTTCTGATGTCCTAGCGTTTTTTTTTTCTGCACTCCGCAGTGATTGTCAGGGTCGCGCGTATCCGATGCCCTGGTCCGATGTTTCTTTTTTTTGTTTTGGTCCGTGATCAGTCTGGAGAAGGGTCGGGGAAAATTGCCTACCGATGCGATAGGTGTAATGTATGGTCCAATATATCAAATTTATGCGCAGAATATGGTCAAAGACGAGGTGAAGGTGTTCGGTGACGTGTGACATTATCTTCCAGAATGCCAGGAAATGTATTAGCAGAACAAATCCAGAACATGTGTGTAGAAAGCAAAGAAATAGTTTCTACATTTGGAGAAAATGTGCTCAGTTCTCCCGTCTGATCAACATCACAAGGGCTTGCTCCTTGTACACACGAAGAAGCAGAGACCCGCATTTTCATCCATGTTGCTGATGCCACGCTTCACGATTTCAAACGGGTCATAATTCGTTCCAGTGACAGTGATGCTGTGGTTATTGCTGTCTCATGTGCTCAAGATCTCTGACTTGATGAGTTGTGGATTTCCTGTGGATCTGGTAAGGCGCACAAGTACATTCCTGCTCACCTTATTGCACAACACCTGGGCCCAGCAAAGTCTCGAGCTTTGTTAGCATTTCACTCCCTGACAGGGTGCCACACCACTTCAGCATTTTACGAGAAGGGGAAGAAAACAGCTTGGAATGTGTGGCAAGAATTTCCAGACCTAACTCCAGCCCTGCTCCATTTATCAATGTCCTACATAGAGGCATTAAATTTATTGTACGACTCTGCGACAATTCCTCAGAAATCACATCTTTCAACGCTACTCGCCTTGAACTTTTCATTTACAAAGGCAAAGACTTTAAACATATGCCCCCCCCCCCCCTCAAAAGATGCTCTCTTTCAACACATTCGGGCTGCATATCAAGCAGGTCATGTATGGGGACAAACTTTGATCAATTGCCCTGCTATGCCTGATCCTTCAAAATGGGGTTGGATGAAGGAAAGTGATACCAATTGATGGCAGCCTCTATGGTTAACCAAACTATTGATTTCCAAAACTCAAACTCTTGTTACTTGCCGTTGCAAGAAGGTTTGCAAACCACCTTGTTTAATGTTGTGCAGCCAAGGTAAAATCCAGCACACTGTGTGCTTATCGGGGAACTTGTTACGTTCCAGTCAAGTAAATTGTACATAGCAAATTATGTGTTACTGAAGACACAGTTGTGTAAAACAAGAATAATCAACAGAATATTTAATGCCTAATTCTTAAGTGAGTAATTACTACCCATGTCTTAGCGGCTGCAGACTGTTCTGCTGACATGAAGTAAGGTCACATAGTACTTAAAGACTATCAGTGTACTTAAGTTTACAGAATTATTTTCGTTCTACTATATATATGCTGTAACAGGGCGACAGACAGGCAAGGTATAGCTAGCGTGGGAAGATAGCTAACGGCGGGGAGACAGAGTTATTGTAGGCCAGAGGGGGAAAGTAGCCGATGCAACTGAAGCGCTTTGACACCCGAAAAGGGTAGTGTTTACTTGACCGCCGTACTTGTCGATCAGATCACCTGGGAATTGCTTGGGGGGGTAGAGCTGTTTCAATAGTATTTGACGTGGAGTCGACGGGGGTGGCTATTAGGATAACTAATGCACACTCGGTGGGCGTCTTGGGACGCTACCTGACTGGGTATAAATCCCCGAACGCTCCTTCCAACTTCAGACCGCTGAGAGCACTCACCAGCTTCGTGCCGAAGAGGAGACCACAACTGCAACTGTAACTTTGTACTAGTCTTGTGAGTGGGGAAGGTCAGGGAACCCGCAAACATCCTTTGTCAGAGCGTGGTATCTTTGGTATCTTGTCGGCATTTGGGCTGTTGCTGAGTGGTAAGTTAATTGTACGATGTATGTGTATTTTACTTAATGTTCATGATTGTAGAACCTAAATCTAGTGGGTTTACTTTGGTATAACTACTGCCTCTGAGAGAGTCACGGAAACGCGTTATATATATGTTACGAAACCTTATAGGATGGGGTCCGTTAGAGAGAGCGTTATTCTTCGTGGGGAACGTGAAAATATCATTAAAACTGTATTGATCGTTTATTCTATTGCCTATATGGGAGCCTATGGAGTATGGGAGCTGCAGCCTGACTTATAACAGTGTCAGCGGTTAAAAGGGTTAATGATGAATATCCGTCATGGAGTAAGTATGGAAGTCATGCCTTCCAGCAGTAGATTAGGACTTTGCGATTGTTTTTCTACAGAGGAGGAAGAACAACACCTTCTTGGCTTCTCAACTTCTTGTACTTTGATTAACGACATCGTGGCTTCTTGGCTTCCCGACCTATTGGTACCTGCCGATACCTGTTGATCTAACTGCGCAGTCAAGCCAGGGTAGAGAGGAAGAACCAGTGCCCAGATAGCGCCATACACCCCTAAAGGAGAGGTTTCCTTATGCTGAATGTTCCCATGTGTTTTATAAAATGTGCTAGAGATTGAATATTACGAAGCCATTTAATTAGCATGTACTGATTTGCATCAACTTCATTCCATCGAAATTCACATGAAATTGTATGACCTATGTTCCTATTATTATTGAATGAATTAATAATTATTGTATATATGTAAGCAATACAGATATCGTTTGTTATAACTTATAGAAGAGAGATAGTCGATTATTTAGTGTGTTTGTGCCGTGCCCATCACGGCTGGTGTCAGAAGAAAGTTAGTGAGAGAAAGTGGAAACATCACATATGCCTTCCATTTGTATCTCTTGCAGTTTTATCATGTCATTCCACTATTATTACAATATTTTCAGTTTTATGCAAAGGAGATATTTGAATACTATGAGCTATTATTTCTTTCATTCATTGTACGAGTTGCGATACAAACGATGATGCTGATTATGCCCTATGCATTTTTTAATTTTTTGAGTCATGTGCCACACGCACTTTGATTTATGTAAATTCCAATTTAATTTGGTGTTATTTATGGTTACTACATTTTATTCTTTCTAGCACACTAAACATTTAATTACATGTATTCTGGAAACATTAAGTTACATTTGTTTGTTGTTTTTTTTGTTTTACTTATTTTATTTTACTAGTAAATGCACCCGTTCTTCGAACGGTAAGTGGCAAACAAAACAAAAGAGATTGAGAGACTGCAAAGACAGGTTTGACAAATGCTGAATTGTTTAAACTATTCGCTTACCTGACAATCATGATCGCAAAACTACTTACCAAAAAGTTAACAAACATAATACATGTATGATGAAAACCTCCCCTAACCCACGCTTTCGTTCTTTCTTTCTTCTTTCTTTGTCCCATACAAATACTAAACCCAGCCATTTGATAAGCCCGCTCAAAAGTCCCCCCTTTAGTGTGTATACTTGACTGGCGCGGACGGGTGGAGGACCCCCCCCCCCCCTTCATGGTATACACAACGTTGTCTGTGTAACATTGTCAGCATTGTCAGCATCAAGCTGAGCACATGTCTTGTTTACTTTCAAGCAGGCCACGCTCAAAGGGAATGGCATATTCGATACTGTGTATCGGTTTTGCTAGCGCCCAGTAAAGAGGTTGCGGAATCTCCATCCATAACAATCATACAAACATACATCACGGCATCCATGCAGCTCGACAGGATAAAAAACAGTAGGCCTAGGCCTAGAGAAACCAAAATTGTGAGTGTCTCGCTTTAAAGGCAATGTAATAATAATAATAATAATGTATAGCATTTATATAGCGCATATCCATTTAAAATGCTCTATGCGCTTTACAGAAACAACATGTCAACCACAGAGCAGAATGGAGCTGCCGGCGAAGCGCTCAACACACTGCACTGCTTCTTTCTCTCTCCCTGTCTCGCTCACTCTCTCTCTCTCTCTATCTCAGAGCAAATTGTAACGCAGCCTGTCAGGCGCAGTTCACAACTCACAACAGTTCACAACTCACAGCAGTTCACAACTCACATCAGTTCACACAACACACAACTCAAATAATATTTTAATATTTATTAATAACAATATATATTTAATAATGAATAATAAATTCTGGCGGGGGGGGGGGTGATACGGATAACTTTTAATCTATTAATTTCAATTTTCAATTTTGCCCGGGCAGCGGCCTTTCGGCCTGCTCTTTACGATTTCCAACTGCCAAGGTATCTTTAACGTGCGCAACGTGCACACGGGCCCTCCGAATTTTTTCGTCCTTATCCGAGAAGACTAGGTACTCGATCCTACCCCCCAATAGGACCAGGGACTTGAAAATATGAGAAAAATCCAATTTCCAACATGCCTGCACTGCCCGGGTTTAGAACCCGGGACCCTTGGCATGAGAGGCGAGCACCTTGCCTCTAGACCACCTTGTCCTAGACGTCATGCAGAAGTTTGCGCAAAATGACAACCTTCGATACTGAGTATCGATTGCTACACCCACACGCAACACTCTAAAAATCATAAAAACTACACCAGGAATTTAGTCCGGGTTTAAACGCTAAGGCGTTTCACAGTTTTCAAAAAAATATAAGACGTGGTAAAACGCAAAAACTAAGCCGGCCATGCAACTCGGCAGTATCAAAAACGGTAGTATGCAAACTTTCAAGTGTCTAGCTTGAATGGCCAGGAAATGCATAGGCGTCACAGGCAGTTTACCCCCTGCTCTCATTATTATATGAAGATATGACAGTCAATTTGGGGTTATCAGGTTGTTATTTGAATTTTTAATTAAAAATTTATGACTTTATGGCAATTCTTTCCATTCCATTGAATTCTCCACCATTGAAAACCATAGTAAGGATATCAAAATTATATTTGTAGCTTTGTTAGATTGAAAAATATAACATGTTATGTTTTTCATTGTTTTTTTGTGGCGGCCATTTTTAATTTACGCAAATTAGGGTCAAATAATGCAGCCACAACTTGTGTCCTACCCTAAACTGTTTTGGTTTGGTATAAGGTATTGCTATGCCAAGTAGTTCCTTTCTAATCAGAGCAGATTTTAGTGGTTTTTTCAGGCCAAGTCAGTCCACTATAAGGGAGAATGTTTTGATATTTACACAGAATCTCACAGGTCCTTCAAAGTCCTTAATTTTCTGAAAATTGACTTTAAGACCTTAAAGAGTCATCAATTTTCAAAATTTGTTCAACAGCGATTTTAAAAATCCGTTAAAAAATATCAGATTGTCTAAATTTCCTCACTATATTGTGGTACGACGAAGATTCGAGTTTTTTTTTGTTGTTGTAGTTCGTTTTAAATTTAAAAGCTCTCTTTCGTGTATTTTCTATCTGCATGACCTCGGTGAGAAAGGTCTTTAAAAGGGTCCTGAAGTCTTGTCCAAAAAGTTTTTAATTTTGATCTGATTTTGAGTAATGTTTGGGAACCCTGTTTGCAATACAGAGCAATCTGTCTACTGGGTCACCGTTTGAAATACTGAGCTTTCTCCCCTGGTCTCGCACATTCGTTCCACCAGCAAAAAATACATTGGCTTAGTTCTGAGATAATAGGCCCAAGAGAAAAGTATTAAGTCCTGCGGCTATGTTGTACTTCTTCTTTTTTTTTTTTTCCTTAGTCAGTTGCTTGAGCCAAGCCTCCAAATTTTACCGTTTCTCCTAAGCAAAAATGTTAATCCAATGATGAGGGGAGGCGACAGAGGAATGACAACCATTTTTTGTCGATTGGCTCCCTTTGAATGTTTTAAGAGTGTCTGCACTCTGAATTTTTACGGTATGTCTGAATTTAGATAAGTTGATTCAAAAAAAGTGCTGCTCTGTAATACACTGTTTCAGCGCATTTCAATGTACTAACACAGACGAACAGGATGGGAATTTTAGTAATACATTGATGAACGGCGTTTATCTGTGTTGGTTTATAGGCTCAATATCAGTTTTGTCGTATCTGTGTATGTTTCAGATGCTGCTGTCGTCATCATGGTGTTACTGGCCAGTCTAAACAGCTGCTGCAACCCGTGGATCTACCTGGCTTTCAGGTGAGAGTTCGTAGGTCAGGTAACGGTCTAATTTCAAGTGAGGGTTCGTAGGTCAAGTACATAGCCTAATTTCAAGAGAGAGTTCACACCTCAAACAAACATATCAATTTCAATTGAGGGTCCGCAGGAATGAATTTAATATACAGCAAGCAAAACCTTTGTATCATGTCAGATGAGACGTTAAAGACGAGATAAATAGTCACTTGTAAGATGAGAGTTTGTATGGAAGCGATGATCACAAGCTCATTTTGGACTGTGCAAATGTTGCTGCTCAAGAATACACTGCACCCTGTGGGATCACCTGGATGTCACCGGCGTATTCCTCTTTACATAATTTTACCATCTACTCGTATGTTCAGTGTTGTCTTTTTTTTGTTGTTGTTGTTGTCTTATCTGAGGTTTTAATGTAATATAAACTCAATGATGTGTTTTGTAATATCAAATAGACATAGCATCTATCTTTTACACAAAAAAAAGTCTTTTTTTTTAAAATCTTGTGACATAAGTTATTTCATGGCCAGGGTGACGATATGTCATTTGAGACGTTGAAGACCACAAAAATAGTTCACTTGTTAGATGAGGATTCGTATTTCAAATACCCGCAAATTAAAATATTATATTTACTTAAAATTGTTTAATGAAGTTCTTTGTTTCTGTAAATACATCGTTTCAGTTGGCGATTTGGGCCGATTGAGGGTGGTATATGTGCGTAGTACTGTAGCCGATTTTGAACGGCTTCAAAAACAATGGTTCAAAATTAGGCTACTGTTGTCTTTTCATTTGATTTTAGTGGAAACCTGATCCGGCATGTTTGCCCAAAGGAGTACCGGCGAGGTAAGAGATGTTCCTGCTGCAGCTTCAGATTATGTCCCCATCGCCAACATCACTACCACCACCATCACCATCCTCATCATCATCTTCACTTTCGGAACCGACGGCGTAGCAGTAGCAGCGAGAACAACCCGGAGGCCAACAGCCAGCAGTCGGAGGCGCGTGACATCAAAGGTCGGGATGTGCGAGATCCTAACCTTGAACTGAGAGAGCTTATTGTCAATGGTGAGTCAATGGCAGTTTGTATGTCTGGTAGTGGTGAGTGCGCAATGTGTTTATTTGTGTGTGTGTGTGTGTGTGTGTGTGTCTCTCTCTCTCTCTCTCTCTCTCTCTTTCTTTCCCCTTCTCTCTCCCTCCCCCTTTGGCTCTTTCTCTCTCTCTCTCTCTCTCTCTTTCTCTCTCTCTCTCTCTCTCTCTCTCTGTGTCCCCTCCCTGTCTCTCTTTCCTTCCCTCTCACCCTCTCTCTGTGTCTCTCTTTTACTCTCTCTTTCTCTCCATCTCATGCACCTAATATTCTATACAGAAGGAAGAATGAGAAAAAAAAAAAAAGAAAAACAGGTGCACGAGTGAGCCGAGGCAGGTAAGCGCCGAACGACGAGAACGAAGCATAGATAGTCAAAACGGGGTAGGAAGAGATAAATTTGAACGATTAAACCATATTTTATTTTTATGAAGTGTCCATATTTGTCTGCTTGTTTGCTCGTTTATTTGTGTTTCATTTGATACACAGAGAAATGTAAGGAAGGGCAGAAACAACGAGAGGAAAAATCAAGGAGTTGTTGAGAATTTGAAAAAATACCAAACATGCCATCAACTTCATCATTGCACGACATACAAACATAATGTCCACTTACAAGTGTTGATGAAAGCACTGGCTTTCATGCACTTACAAGTGTTGATGAAAGCACTCGCTTTCATGCACTTATGGTGAATAGAATTACATCCCTCCCAGCCAACTTCAGCATGCCATCCTTTCGTTTCATCGGACCACGCGATTTTCCCATCGTATGTAATTCTAGTTGTCTAAGTTCTTTGGTGTGGTACAATACCGTCTGCATCTTCAGCTTAAATAAGGACTTGAATCAAAAAAGGAAGAAACAAACAAATATGAATGGCGAATTGAATGGGGAGCAGTACAAAACGGTTTGTTCACATGGAATGACAAAATGAATCTTCTAAAAATGGAATCACTACGACAAGATAGGAAACACTTACCTAAATTAAAACTAGCTGGCACAAAAAGCCAAAGATTAATCCACGGGAAAATGGTCCTTATTTTTCATAATGCAATACAATTTCAAAAAATTACAAGAATTACCATTTCTATAGATCTGTAAACCCAATAGACACTGTCCTGCAATCAGCGTAGCTTTCTTGTGGCGTGTCTGGTAACCCTTGGCGTCGAGGTGTATGATGAGTTCACATCCAGCTAACGGTAATAAAATATATTTTTAAAAAACTAGCAGAAATGTCTGAATGTGAACATGCAGCATGTTTTCTGGCCAGATATGAATAGCAGAGTGGAAACAGATGGCACTGGGAGTGGCAAGCGCAATGGTTGTTGTTGTTGACGTTGTTGCTGCTGCTTGTTGTCGATTGTTGTTTGTTTGTTGTTGTTGTTGTTGCTGGACTCACATATACATTCACAAACACGCACACACACACACACACTATCATAACGAACTCGCTTCAGTACCATTCAGGGAAAGCCAAATCCAAGCAAGATACGGCTTTATGGCATGGCAGAAAACTTGACATTTGACTCGTCACCATCATAGACCAAAGCTCCTTTTGGTCCAAAATCCAAGAATAAAACTGTGATTCCAAGACACAAGATTTAATTTCACTACAAACAGATAACATGAATAATTATGAGCTGAGATATCTAAAAAAAAAAAATCTGTGATGACTTTTTCCAAAGCTTTGCTGGCGCAATCTATTTCCGTTCAGATATTTATAACAATCTATAATTATCTTTTTCGAATGGAATTATGGGGATGCAATGCAGATTTGTGATGCTCATATATTTCACGGCTAAAGTGTAGGGCCGGATTTAGTCGGGGGGGGGGGGGCTTCAGGTTCAGTGTGCCCCTCATACATTTGCTTTCTCCAAATTCAACTCAGAATCAAACACAGATTGAAAACTTTACAGATGAAACAATTTTGTCTGAAACTTTAAGATTTTATTTATGAAATTTTACTTCATGAAGCTCTGAGTATCGAACTGAAATAAAATACCCTCTCCCCCTTCCAAAAAAACACCACAAAAAAAAAGTAAAAGGCGCTAAAGGCTATCGTGCTAAAGTGCTGCTAAACCCAACTCAAACGCTTACCGAGAAAATGGTGCATAATACATTTTAACCCAACGAGTAATATGAGAATAGCCGGCTTTAATACAGTCATTGTCCTACTTTCTCAGACTTTCAATCCAAAACAACAGTATGTTTCTCAGTCATAACACAGAATTTGATCACCACACGGCGTCATTCTGAAACCCTTGGACCCGTCTGCACCAAACTCTGCAAAGTGTATATTCTTTATGCCGACGAGTTGACGTGGGTGGGGTGAGGTCTATTTTGGTTGTAAACCTTAACGTCCCAAGGCTGTCAACAGACTTAATACCATTTTCCTTTACCTTCTCTTTCAGATGTGAACAGAACACGAGAGACGTATAAAAACTCTTCTCCCGATACGGCAGGGTTCACAATAACCTCCAAGACACTCGTCACCAAAACAGGAAGTCCCAAAGTGAGCCAACGCGCATGCCGGAAGAACTGCCTCTATAAGATGGCGGTGCTCCAAAATGGCCGCTCAGCACGAGACATGAAATGAATGCATTCATTAAAAAATAAGAGGCATTGATAGACAGTGAATGACTCGCAGTATTGATTTTCCTGGTACTACGCAAGTTAACTGTCGTGCGAAAATGACAATATGTTGCCTTTTAAAAATGGTGGACGCACAAAATGGATGTTTCTCACGAGATGTGGGTGGGTCTATTTATAATGGAAGACAAAGAAGTTTCGGGTATCAGCCATGGTATTTCGACCCTTCACAGACCATTCTATCAACTGATTGTGGATTTTGTGTCAGATGTTTATTATTATACAAGATAATTACTGTTGTTGGCACTGGAGCGGGATGGTGGATAATTATTTTTGAAACCAGATAATAAAGCTTGATTTTTTTTTCTTTTTTATGTTAGTCGGGATTTTTCAGTGCAAAATGACCGAGAGTGTGTTTGCCCATGTGTTTACATTTGTAATGTAAAAACGTGTGATCTTGTTGGTTTGTTTCACTTTTGTCACCGAAAATTGTAATACACCCCCGGCCCTCTGTGCATGGAGTCATAACTGCGTACTTGCAAAGATTTGTTGTTGTTGTTGTTGTTTTCGGGGGGGGGGGGCCCTGAACATGTACAGATGCGAATATTGTGTGTAATCAAAACAAAACAAAAACAGAGAGAGAAAAAGAAAGAAGAAAGAAACGGCTGAAATTCTGGGGAGAACGAAACAAAACATAACTATAGCCTTGGAACTTCCAACAAAAGATGAAATAAAATTCACAATTTCTTAGGAGCACAATTCTTTGGCGTCAAGTGAAATAAATTACTTGTAATACCTTAGGCCCTGGACAGACGAGCTGTAAAAAACGCAGCAGTAATTACTGCGCAATCTGGAGATACACTGTGCCAAATGAGTGCGGTCACACGAGCGACACGCAGTAATTTCAGTCCTGGCGTAGCAGATGTGTGTGGCTCACATTCTGCTACGCCGCGACACATCAGCGCATTGGTGAAACACAGAATTCAATGGACGCGGACACACGAGCTGCATTTACTGCCGGCGCATTTCTACAACAACTGTGTTTTTTCTCTCTCGTCTCACTCCCCACGACAATATTTCCAGCGTGACCATGTCGTCTTATCACAAAACAGGGAATTTGATTTTGGAAATAAAGAAAAGAAACATCTGTTGGGACAGCACAAGTGAAGAATATAAAAATAAAATTTTAAAAAATGATGCTTGGATCGATGTATGCAGTAATCTGTGAGAAACAAAAATCTTCTTTGTCCCTTTCTTTTTTTTAAAGATTCTTCTCATGACTATAACAAAAGCCACACTGACTCTCCGATCGCCCATGTTGAAATGAGCTGCGAAGCGTTAGATATCGCCCGTGTGGACGGCACACAAAGTAAGCGGCACTCACTGCGCAGTAATTACTGCTGAGTTCTTTACAGCTCGTCTGTCCAGGGCCTTACTGATCGAACTTCACAGTTTGCAGTATAGGGAAGTAAGTAGAGATCTATAGGCTGAATGCATTTTATTCGGTTTTCAGGTGTTGGGAGTTCAATAATGTCATACGTAATGAAAGTTTTGAAATGATTTCAAGAAACTCTTTTAGACTACGGAGTAAACTGGTTTACTTCCTGCAACAACTTTGATACTTGACAAGGCTTTGTCCACAGACGCTATCAATCTCATCAGTTCCATGGTATCAACACTTGGTTTATATTGGCCTGCACATAATGCAATTCGCATGGAATAGGGGAAAAGAAACTCGTGGCACCGGTACTCTAGTTTACGTGGATAGTGCTGGTCGTCTTTACATGGACAGATAACTTGTGTAGACAATGCTATTCACAGAAATGTCCTAGTTACGTCATGCCTGTATATGAGCAAATCCAAACCTTTCAGATAAACCCAACGGTGGCGACCAATGGATTTACAACTCGTGCACATGTAGTTATTTTTCGTTGTATTATCAAGGGATGCAGCTTACAAAGTTGCTGTTAGTCCGGCGAGATGGGCGAAACCAGGCAGGTTGATTCGTCACGGTATCTTGTGTCTCGGGTTAATGTATCGGTTGCCGCCCTTACAACTCATGTTGACTTGCTTCCCTTGCTGTTCGTGCCAAGTCGTCTCCCTTGAAGTTCATGTTAAATTGCCTCCCTTGCATTTTACAGTGACTGCCTTGCCTTTTTTTTTTTTAAATGTTTTTACTGATCAAGATAATCTACAACATGGCCATGGCGTATTGCTGTGATTCGAATTTCGGGGCCATGCATGATGTACCTATACTCGAATAGGGGGTGCAGGGGGGGTTGCCGTCAGCCTATGAAAAATGTACATGAAGGGAGAGGGGTTTCAGAGGAGCATATGATAATATGATCTCTTGTATATTAAAATAAACGCCTTAGTCATGAAGTTTAAAATTATAATTTCTAGTGTCACTTTTCTAGAACAAATTCAGTTTTCAAGAATAATCATTTCGGGTCATTCACAGATTATGGACCCATCATAATCTGCCCTCAGAATGGTGGCATGTAGGTGCAAAACTTAACAAGTTTCTCTGGTTCTCAAAAAAAAAAAAACACCCCACTGTTTTTGACTTAGGCATCTGCCTTATACCACCGGCAATTTTGTACGCTTTTCGATTATGGAAATGATTTCAAAAGTTTAGTTTTATTTACTTTTTTGTTGTCAACTAAAGGGTAGGGCAGTATAAAAATCGAATACAGGCTATGTATCTAATGAAACGGGCAAATAGTCCGTGCAAAACATCAAAGTTGTATCATGGACATTTACAATTCTAATAATCGCTCGCTAGTGCAAGGGAAGAGAGAAGAGTTGAAGCCAAGTGCATGAAAAGCATACGGGGGTGGGGGGTGGGGGGAGTAAAACATTGCCAAGATCGAGCATACGTACTTTATGGATGGCCCTTTCGTGTATTATAATTGAGAGATTGTCACAATCAAGTATATGGCAGTACAGTGTTCTGTCAGGGAAAATATGTATACATGATGATGTCCTTATGTGAACATATTATGTCCTAATGTGAACAATCATAAAAATGGCCAGGAATATTGATTTGTTCAGTGGTTTCTCAAATTTCCATGCCATTCCAGCTTCAAAACAAACCTTCCGTTTTTCTTTCTATAATATTGTGTAGATCTATGTAAAAATGTCAGTGGGTCTGGCGAAATCGGGCTTAGGGTGAACGACCAAATTAGTGAGAAAACCACTCCAAAGAGGGAAAATGTCTCTATGGAACTTGGCATTTGCTTATAAAATGAAAGATTAGCCATTTTTCTTCACTCAGTTAAAATATTATGCTTCAAATCTTCTTAGAAGTATTTGATTTTGATGTTTTAAAGAGGTAAAAACATTTCACCTTAAGAAATGTACACCATAATTTCCTATATTTTCTTAGAAGATCCAGGGAGACCCAATCATCCCAAGCCCGGTCAGACACAGTCAGCTTCCGCCATTATTTCTTGGATGTACATTTTGCTGGCAGCAACTGGCTGTGACACTCCGGGCTATGGAAAGAACAGGTGCCCTAACTTAGTGCACGAAGAAGGACATAAACACGAAGATTTTACATAAATTTATCTGCTTCACTTGTTGTTAACTGTTCATGTTACTTGACTTTCATGCTGATCTCGGCATCAGAATATAAAAGTGATCCAGCATTTGTCTATTCTGGATTATTTTAAACTGAAGTAACTGTTTGACATTGAATAAAAGACCTGATAACTGACTGTTAGCAATTTGTCATCTGTATCTATCTATCTGTTTGTCTGTCTGTTTGTCTGTCTGTCTATCTATCTATCTATCTATCTATCTATCTATCTATCTATCTATCTATCTATCTATCTATCTATCTATCTATCTACCCACCTATCTATCAATCTATCTATCAATCTATCAATCTATCAATCTATCTATCTATCTATCTATCTATCTGTCTATCTATCTATCTATCTATCTATCTATATATCTGTCTGTCTATCTGTCTATCTTTCTGTTTGCCTATCTGTCTATCTATCCGTCTATCTATCTATCTGTCTATCTATCTATCTACATCTATCTATCTAACTATCTACCTATTCTTGGCAGCACATGTAAGCTTTTCAATTGTGGTATCGAATTGAAAAGTTTGGGTTTATTTATTTATTCATGTCTAGCAATTTAAATTGCCGGATGTATAAAAGTCATTTCTCATGAGAAACAGTTCAACAGCCCATGCAAAATGTCACCTGAAATGTGAGAACGTGAATGATTTAACATGGACATTCACCATTCTCTTACAAGCGGTTGGTTGAGGTCAAGGATATGAAAGTTGTACGAGGGGGGAAAAAGGGGTTAGGGGGAGGGGCTGGATATAAAAATTTGCTTTCAACCGAGCTTACATGCTTTATGGATAGTCTATACAGCAGTAATAGGTTTTATCCCATGATACCCCTGGCTACGTCAGTTTATGATTATAATAGAGACAACAAACCCCCGTCTGAGATCTCCCGATAAAGAAATACTTCAATCTATCTCAGTTTGAATTGCAATACTAATCCGCCACATGTCACGAGAACTGGTGTTCGGTGTGTAAACGTAAGATTTTGCACGAGTTAAAGAGGATATTAATACTCGAACACTGAGAGGAATGATGGGCGATATTACGAACTGGCACGAAAGTTTTGTGAGGATAGAAAATTGTTCTGCAGTGGGGACAAGAAGGTCCTCAAGTATTGTACCACAGATGAAGGCCTCCTTGGTTCCCATTCAGATATCGCTCTGCAACTTTTTTAAATCATTTCATTACAGTAACGGAATTGATAATGATTTCAAATAACAATAACATAGCACCTCATCTCGTCAAAGGCCCAAGCTCTTTACACTCTTTCTTCAACTCACATTCAATTCACTGATTTAAAAACAATGAAGAAAAAAAAAGCATGCTAGATAATAATACGATTAGAACCAGCTGCGGTTGCATTCCATCAGTTGAAGAGTTATGTTAACAGATGTTCCTTGAACATTTCAGTGTTGTGCATAATTATAATTTATCTGTCGGGTTTTGAAACTGATTGTTCACCGAGTGATCTGTCAGACAGAGTACTGTTGGAATTTTGATGTCAGGTGAAGATCGCGGTTGGCACGATGGAACATAAGAATTCAGTAATTCCATACTGGAGGATCATGTGTTGCCTGTGACATAAAGTGGACACTTTATACAAAATGCGCTGCTCAACTGGCAACCAATAGCTTGATTAACTTTCAAAAATCTGTTTTTACTTGTCTGTTTAAGGCTAATGGCGCACCGAGTCAGGTCTGTTCAAACTTGAACTTCTTTCGAGTCAACTGGGGCGACATGTTGGTTTCAGTCTTACTTGTGCGCGAGGTCCCCTTTAAACGTCAAGTCCCGAGAATCCAGGCAAAACAGACTTTGACTCCGTGTACTATGGGCCTATGTCTTTATTGCCGGAGGTGGGGTGGGGTGGGGGGGGGGCGGTGGGAGGCACTCGCAGGATGAGAGTGGTGGCTCTTAATGCATGCATTGTGGGAAGATCTTAATATGTTTGATTAGGATGACTGTGATCTTTCAGTTCGGCAGAAATGGATTTCGCGTAACAAAACAAAACAAAGTGTATGACATGATCGAGGCAACATCCCGTTTTTTTTAGACTAGTGGCCCACCGTGTTAAGCAACTGTTTTTGCAACTGTTTTGACTCAGTTCGCGGGGTCTCACTTTCCCCACGCCGACTCAAGACAGTTTTTGAGGGGCCCGAACTATTGAAACAGATTTGTTTCAGACTATCTCGTGCGTCAGGTCCAGTACAACTCCATGGCCGACAACTCACACTGAAACCAAAACAAAACAGTCTTGACTCAGTGCGCCACTAGCCCTAAGTTAGAATACTAGACTAACTCAAGTAGGGCGCAATAATGAGTGCGCGGGGATGGCTAAGTTTGTTTCTCAAAATGAATGAGGCGAACCTGTGTGTGAGATGGGCAAGATCTGCATTTATCTGTATAATTATGTCATCTCTCTGTAGCTCGGCAGTGCCCGAATCATACAATGCAAATATAAGACCGAGTTCGATGGGCTGACTAGTGGGATGATGATGAGACAAGCTATGGTTTCAATGAGACCTCGTGCACTAGCCAGCCAGTTTTACATTTTTTATTCCCACTGAAACTCAATATCGTGACGTCACCAACCAGCTAATTGGCCAATCAAAATCGGCTTGGTTCGTGCTGGGAAAAATTTCTTAACCTAAGCGCGCACTAGCCATTCTTGATTGGCCAGCTGGTTGGATGATGACGTCATATTACTGATTTTCAATGAGCTCTCGTGCACCAGCCGACTATTTGGGTCTCATTGACCAGCCGATTTTGATCTGCAGGCTATTTCAGTACTTGCATGGTGATGTCACAACACTGAGTTTTAATGAGCCCTCGTGCACCAAAGAATTAGTTGGATCTCACAGAAACGTTGTGTCGTGACGTCATCATCCAACTAGTTCGCGGATTAAAATCTTAGGCTAAATAAAGTCAAAAGCCCGGGGGGTGCACGGCGGAGGGGGGAAGCTGTCTCCAAAAAACTAAATGACGCTAAACTGTTGTGTTGTGATCTCAACATCTGACTTTATCTAGATTTGTCTCTATTATTCAGCAATGCTCCATTTATACATGTATAATGTAAATCCGTAGTGCTAGAGTGTTGAATCGGAAAAATCTTAATATTGTGATCTGAACTGTGGGGTAATTTTGTCCCTTTTTTTGTAGATCAACGCTATAGCCTGAATGATATTTAAAAAATGATTAAATTAATTTTCTGAAGAATCAACTAGTCGAATTCCGTCTCGTTTTGTATTGGCTTATTCAAGTTTCAGACTATCATTTCCGTCATTTGGCAAAATGTTGTAAGATGGTTAAATGCAATTATTTTTATTTTAGCTCCGTATGATAAGGCCAGAGTATTTGACACACGTTTAGTTTGGTGTAGTTTTCCTGCCCAGAAACGAGTGTGCACATAAGATCTGTTCTATACCACAAGAGAGAGAGAGAGAGATAGATAGGTAGATAGATAGAGAGAGAGAGAGAGAGAGAGAGAGAGAGAGAGAGGTAGGAGCAGAGATTTATCATTTGCAATGGGGGGAAGGAAAAAAAACGGGAGTTACTTGATAATCACTTGTGTCTACGATACCTTATTATGTTGCTGGTGTTGCTATGTGTGTGTCGTTGCTTCTACTACCGTTGTTGCTGTTAATTACACGACCACAAATCATGGCAATACAAAAACAGCCACACCCTAAAGGTACCGATAGATCGTCACAAAACTAGGTCACTAAGCTAACTTATTTTATTGAAAACAACTGGGGTTGAGGCAACAATGCTGTTTTATTGCAGTTTAAATACGTGCAATAACATTTATGATGGTGAATTCTCCAGGATGTCTACATAATTTGCGATTATATGTAAAGTGTAACTGACTGTAATGCAGGCCAATCGTTGTTGTTGTTGTTTTTACTTACACCAGATGCAGAATGATGAGGTACCTAACATGAAATTGGAACACACCTCTCTCTTTCTCTCTCTCTCTCTCTCTCTCTCTCTCTCTCTCTCTCTCTCTCTCTTTCTCTTTCTCTCTCTCTCTCTCTTTCTCTCTCTCTCTCTCTCTCTCTCTCTCTCTCTAGCAGTAGGCACCAAATCGAACGCATGTCAAATAAAGTCTCCTGTGGGACAGGCTTATCAAAGGGAGTACCAAAAAAAAAAGATCTTTATATCTTATAGTTTTACTACTTGTTAAAAAAAGATTGCCTTAAAATTGAAGACACCCCTATTAGGTGTGAATATTATGAGAAAAATTGATTTCCAGCCTATCTTTATCCTTACATACACTACTTATTATCATCATAGCAACAAAAAAAAAAAATAGTGGCGGGAGTATTTCACTTTGGTGTAATTTTGGTCCCATTTTGTACTCAACACTGCAGTCTGTGGGATAGTTTCAACAATTATGAAATTTATTTTTTTAAGTGTTAACTGATGAAACTCATTCCCCTTACTATTTATTCTGACCTCATGCAGTCTTTTCAAATGTTTAACGGCAAAATGCAATGACCTTGCCCAAAATGGTGCAATTTCTCCAATAAGGAATGAATGGTGTAGTGTCCTGGTGCGCATGAGATCTGTGTCAAGACTGGAGTATTATGGGAAACTTTATGAACATCAGAAGGGGAGCACAAGTTTATCCCGGATAATGCATTTAGGATGACAAAGGAAAATTCAAGTTCTTGAGAGAGCGAGACTATATCTACTAGACTACAAGAGATCTTCTGAGGATGACAACTCCTGTCAAACAAGTGGTAGTAATTCAAACATTATGTTGCTTCATTTCTCTGCTAGGCCATAAAAAATGACTGTGGCCGGGATTTCTAAACAGTTTAGTGTGTCAGTTGAGCTTTTTAGAATCCCGTGCTATGAACCTGCTGCGACTTGAACACACAATTGTGTCAAACAACAGCATGCCCTGCCCATGAAATATCAGTGTCTATAGAGCAGGAGTGAGCGGGATCAACATCGATTCTCTCAAAAACTGTCTGTTGGGCGGATCTGAAATTTTTGTATGGGCACCAAATCTTATTGAACCGATTTTATATTTGTTAGACTGTAGCCTGATTTTGAGTTTGCTTTTTTGCGTTTTGTAAACGATGATAAGTAATTTTTTTAAGCCATTCCTACAGTGCTGAGAAAACAATCTTTTCGACCTCAGTAACTTTAGAGAGTATTTCCTTTTTTTTTCACCCTCGCCGTAGATGGTTGGTGGGCGCTTCTGGTAGAGTCTCCTTTGTCAAGAACAGATTTAATTCATAAATGTTTCCACTGACTAAATTTTTGTGAGAGAGCAGTGAGTAATTTTTACAAACGTAATTATTGTGCGAGCCAGCATAACTTGGTCTCGTAAACAAGTTGTTTTGAACAGTTTTTTTTATAATAGATAGACAGAAGATGTGGGGAAGGATAGACGGACAGCGTAGGTGTGCATGACTGAGCACTTGTTATATCTCGTGTTTTGAACTAGGTTTAGTAAAGAGGGAAGGGGTGAGTAGGAATTAAATGTTATTGAGACGTCTGTTGACGTACAGACAATACCGTGATCCAGAGTAAAAGCTCGGGGTTTTGAACATGTTAAGAATTTATTGCTATAAAATTACATTATATTGTATGAAGTAATTCGACCTTTGATGTCGACCCAAGGTCGTTGCGTAGGGCTGTTACTTAAAATAACTCAGTTCGGCAGCTGAGCTAGAAGTGGTTGCACCAATCACAATCCAGGAATTAGACGGTAAGCTGCAGATGCAGACCAGTATTAAAGGCCATACAGAACTTAGTTCTGGGCCACATGCAGACAATCCATTTACGAGGTGGTCGGCGATAGTCCTCAGCCAGATGAGGGACATAGAGACGCAGTTGAGCAGTCCATTGTGAGGAGCCTGATTTAAAGCTCCAGAGCCTAAGCTACTTGGTTTGATATAAAACCACAGCGTTTACATCCAGCGCTCTCACTCCCAGTGAGGGCCGCATGGTGAGAGTCCATACTAATTTGTAATGATGAAAGTGAACCGTTCTACTTACTTTTGAAGACAGTTTCAGAGCTACCGCCAGACAACGCATGGTTGTACAAGCATTCTCCATGGCGTGTCTAGAGGAAATGTCCATATCATAACATGTCTCATTGAATTAATAGAATTTAAACTGTTATATCCGTCGCCACGTGCGCGGATTCTATTTGCCATATAACTCATATGACCTGCAAGTAGTTAGATTCAGTTGCCTTTGAATTGATATTTATATTTATAATTATATTTGTTACATTAATTCCTGTAATTAAACTGCCCTACAGTTCTGCTAAAATTGAAAGCAATTGATTTATTTAGTTTTTAGAGTGCAAGTATTTATTTTTGTGTGTTCGTCGATTGTGGGAGCGGACCTCGAAAGAGTGTCAGTCGAAATATCCCCATGTAACCCACATCGCGACATCCTTCTGTCCTATCAATCTGTTACATTCTGTCTATTGTCTTGTTTTCTCCCAGCACAATGTGACCGTTATCGTGTCGACGCGCTTTCTTCAAACTCAGTCTCAGACTCAAAACTCACTCTCGTGCCAAACACTAACATTTGTGTTCAGTTTGAACGGGAAAATGAAATAATGTAATACGCCGTGGCCTATACAATAATAATGTAGTAGGATGTCTCTGGTCGTGCTCATGGAACAATACTCCATGCATTAAAGTACACTTTAGTTGAACTCTTTTTAGTGTTTCGCTCAGTTTAGTGCTGTAGAGGTGTTAAGAGTTTTTCTTTGATAATTCCTTCTACTTTTTACAAAACACAAAGAATCAAACACAAACTCAGGCTACGGTCTAATAATTATAAAAACAGTCCCGTTATGGTTTGACCTGAAATACGAGCCCATGGAAAATTTCAAATCAATCCAACAGAAAGTTATCGAGAACGCTGATGTTGATCCTGCTTATTACAAAAAAGACGCACTGTATCATTTTCTCATAAAATTTTTAAAAAAAAAAAAATTTACACAAAAATGTACATTTGATATGGCAACACTGGTTATTTGTGACTGAAATCTATATTCTACGTAGATCTGCTGATTTAGACAACGTGCCGAATTCGGTTTAATGAGGGGAACCTCCCCTACGGTAATCCTACTAATCCTGTGGATATCCTATACAAGTCAATGTCAGATTGACTCGGGTGTGCCAGCTGGGTACCAACCGCACTGATAGAATCAGATTCTGTTTTGCTTGGTTGGCTCTACCTGTCCGTATACACACATGGTTGATTCATATCAAGAACTTACAGCAGCTTTACCCACTGATTTTAACATTTCCGCAGAAGATACCGCTGGCTGAACCTAACACGCTGTCACAAGAGGTTTTGCTCCACTGCACACCCTCAATGCTGCCGAGGAACGGGGAAAAACGCATCTTGTAAAATACATCCTATTCATATACCGCTCCACCCTGTTAACAACCAGGCTCTACAGGCTTTATAATATGTATATCATATCTATCCTAAATCTCATACACACATACACACACTCAGGGAAAAAACTTGATGGACATTCAGAGTGTAAAAAATGTCTTTTCAACTGATGTTTAAGATAATAAATATATGCTCTGTCTTTCTATCAAGGTTAGAATTTTCGAACGAGCAATCATTGACTAGTTTTCTTCAGGTCATCACAAAGTGGAAATTGCACGAACAATAAAGTGAAGGGTAAATTCAGGTCGTACTCTTCTTGTTATCAGGGGTGTAGCGTGGGTTGCCAGCCCCTGGGGCAAGGCGAGTATTAATTGGTGCAAATCTGCATTGAAATTTCTCTCAACTGACAGTTTTGCTAGGTTACTCGTTCTTTCTTGGATCGTTCTAGATCTCTAATACGTTTTGAATAATTTAAGTTTTGAGAAACTTCTTTCACACCTGGCAGTTGAAACAGTGATAGTTTTGAAATTTTGCGCACCTAAAAATTTTGCGCCCATTACCCTTGTGGCCCCGCCCACTCTAGGCCACTGGTTGTTGTTGTTGTTGTTGTTTCGTATCCTTTGTTGTCACATACGGCCTTTTTCCGCAACACGCCAAAATAGAAAGACTTCCCTGGCGGCGTCGAGTACCGCTTCAATGCCTGCTGATGGAATTTTCCTAGTGGACTAATCCACGCCTTGTGGCTGACTTGTTACGAAAAAAAAAATTTTCAGAAAAAAAGTTTACGACAGATGCGAAAAAGGAAGACAAACAGTTCACGTAAAGCACCTTCTTATTTCATCGCATATTTTCCATATTGTTGTACCTGCATTTTTTAAATTTTTTTTCGAGACATTGAGGGATTCAAAGTTTCAAGAGTTGTGTAAAAATCAGGTTTACATTCCACACCCTTCAAAATCGCTTGCACAAAATTGCCCAGGAAAATACACCCAAAATTAGGAGTAAAAGAACCACTTCCATGTCAAAACCTCAAACGCGGCAAAATGTTGCAATATGGCAATTACACAGCGGGTTGTTTTTTTTTGCTGGTAATTTTTTGTGTTGAATTTCTATTATGTGATGACTTAAAAGAATTACACCGTATTACCATAAAAATTACGACCCCATATAGAAAGATGTAAATGGTGCTAAAAATGAAATTGCCCTAGTTGGGGTATACCGTCTTATTTCAGCAACATGACAGTCCGGATCTTCGAGTCGCTCGACATCGTTTTATTACACTGTTGCACTTGCTTTCACTTTCTCTACAATAAAACATTGATGTAGTCATTAAAATTTAATGTCATTTGAAGCATTTGTCACCAACGCCAAGAAGATTTTTCTTGTTTTTGTGCCTTTGTTTGAGTTCGTAATTTAAAAAATTGTCCCGCGTTTCCATCATTTTCCGTGGAATGACCCCGGTTGTTCTGTCTAGAAAACAGCACAACCATGACGTGGTGTATATAATGATAACCTGGAGATGTGATCTTCCGTCTGGGGGGTGTGTTGTTGTTGTTTTTTTTTGTGACAGGGCAGTGGAATTTATCAAGCAGTTCAAGTAAGTTGTGTGTGTTTCTTAATTCATATGTTACTTTGTTTGTTTGTTTCAATTATTCAATGGCCATCCCTGCGTCTGTGTGACGTGTATTTGGAGGCTGATTTCCTACATCGACGGGGGAGGGGGCGATGTAGCACGCAGCGGATCTGTGTAGAAACGACCTCATTCCTATGAACAGACTGGATACCCTACGGAAATCCGACACGTAGGATTGACGTCAAATGTATACATAGGAAGGACATAGTTCCTACGTTGATCCGCTGGTGACGATATCGCGGAGACATCGGTTTGATGTAGGAAAGCCGTCCCCATGGACACCCTACCAATCCTACGGAAATTTACGTCGGACTGAGGTAGGGCTGCTGGCTGGGAATATTATGCCAGTTACATCTAGTAATCAAGGTACTGAAGAAATGCTACGTGAATAGCAAATTTTAATGTTGAAGGAATTTAAGATTAGGTTAAGATGCCTTTGTGCAGATGTGTGATGTAAGAAATATGTTCCTCTTCTGATTAAACAAGATACCGCTTATTTGTGAAAGATTCTGTAGTTTACACATCTGTTCGGTAATACTTGTTGTATCTATCTATCTATCTATCTATCTATCTATCTATCTATCTATCTATCTATCTATCTATCTATCTATCTATCTATCTATCTATCTATCTATCTATCTATCTATCTATCTATCTAATGTACCTACCCACCTACCTACCTACCTACCTATCTATCTATCTATCTATCTATCCATCCATCCATCCATCCATCCATCCATCCATCCATCCATCCATCCATCCATCCATCCGTCCATCTATCTATCTCTCTACATATCGTTTTATCTATCTATCTATCTATCTATCTATCTATCTATCTATCTATCTATCTATCCATCTATCTACGTAACGTGTTATCTATCTATCTATCTATCTATCTATCTATCTATCTATCCACCCATCCATCCATCCGTCCATCCATCCATCCATCCATCCATCCATCCATCCATCCGTCTGTCTGTCTGTCTGTCTGTCTGTCTGGCTGTCTGACTGTCTGTCTGTCTGTCTGTCTGTCTGTCTGTCTGTCTGTCTGTCCTCGCTTAAGATAAATACAGAAATGATACAATAAAACCAGCTTTAGGTCAAGAAGACCTTCCTCGTGCAAAAAAACTGAACCAGTACTGGTAGTGTGAAAGGAAACTTAAAAAGAAATTGTAAAATTCGTACAAATGCACACGCTTACCACGTGTCAGTTTCAGTTTTCATTTTCTTCCTTAATTTAATTTTCTTTCCATGCGCGTTCAATTTTAGTGTCTTGTTGACCCAACGTGTGTGTGTGTGTGTGTGTGTGTGCGCGCGTGTGTCTCCGCGCGCGCACACAAAATTTCTTAGGCGAGGCTTTTCTAATACAAACTTTTCCTTTTGCCACATATTTATTTACTTTGTTTCAAATACTTGCTGAGACCCCACAGATTTTTTTATCATATTTCATTGATTCTGCAGTTGTGATACAATATGGGACTAGTAACTCGATTGAAGAGACTCGTACCCAGGAAAGCTGCTTCCAAGGTGGGAATAGTGACCCTGAGTGTTTTGGTGGTCATGATTTTTTACCGGCGTGCTGACTCGCCTCGTGAGTATGAGTGTTGGGTGTATCTATCTATCTATCTATCTATCTATCTATCTATCTATCTATCTATCTATCTATCTATCTATCTATCTACCTGTCTGTCTGTCTGCCTCAGATAAATTGTGGTCTTTCCGATGTACGGTTAAAAAAAAAAAAGTATATATCAAACATTTTTCTCCACATACCAACATGAACAATGCTACTCTTGATTTGAGGTCTTTATTTTAGGAGGTTCGCTGCCCTTGGCATTTACACCTCACTTTACTTGTTTTATTATTTCTTGTTCTGGCGGGGGGGGGGGGGGGGGAGGGAGATGATATGGATAAATTTTAATCTATTAATTTCAATTTTGCCCGGGCAGCGGCCTTTCGGCCTGCTCTTTACGATTTCCAACTGCCAAGGTATCTTTAACGTGCGCAACGTGCACACGGGCCCTCCGAATTTTTTCGTCCTTATCCGAGAAGACTAGGTACTCGATCCTACCCCCCAATAGGACCAGGACTTGAAAATATGAGAAAAATCCAATTTCCAAGAACTACTCGATCCTACCCCCCAATAGGACCAGGGACTTGAAAATACGACATTTCGTATTTACAATGCTACTCTTTCGAGACGCCCGTACTTTTATAGTTATACCGTCCAGAAATTCGAATCAATTTGGTGAGTCGAGTATTTCAAGTGAGGACAGCGAGCTCAAACAAGGGGAAATTTAATAGAGTGATTATAGACCATGTTGGGCACACCTTGCAGTTCAACTTAAAAATATCTCAGCAGTGCTCAACGATGTGAAACATGGGCAAGTGTTCAGCTGTAGAGGTGTGCTTTAAGCATGAAGTAATATTAAAGGCTTTCCCGTCCAAGGTGAATATTATACATTTTAGTGTTTTGAACGGTTCAGTTGTGTAGAAATGGCATTTTAATAACTCGGTCTACATGTGAATTTTCACAAAGCGCAAAGAAGGAAACTCAAAACCAAGCAACAGTCTAACAAATAAAAAAAGATCAGTTCCGTCATAAGATTTAGTGTAAAATATGAGCCAATGCAAAATTTCAAATTAATCAAACAGGAAGTTATCGAGAAAATCGATGTTGCCCCTGCTTATTCTAAACACGAAAATAAAAAACGCACTGTAGTACCATTTAGACATTTCCAATTAATTCGGTCAAAACTTCCGAGTTTTCCAGTGAAGATAGTGACCTCAATCAGGAAGGGCGGGGAAATTTTAACGTAAAGATTATAATAATTATACCCTGTTGGACTTGGACACAGTGTCCAAGCTTGGCAGTGCCAAAATTCAGTTTTAGCTCAGTTCAGCGTTCTGATGGAGGGTATTCATGAAAACTCCCAATCGCGTCACAGACTCACGTGGATTAGTGTGGCTTGCAGTGTTACTGATGACGGGGTGCGCCGTGCTCTGGCGCTCCAGGGAAATGCAATGCGACTAGTACAGTAACTACCACTACTATTTCCGGTTGCACCCACTGGTGCTTTGGGCAGCAACAAAGGATCTCCAGCCCTGTCTGTCCTGGGCCATCTTTGCGAGAGTTCCCCATGACTGATTGAAGGATTTCATCTCTGCCTCGATTGTTCTCCGCCAGGTTGCCTTGGGTCTGCCTCGCTTGCGCCGTCCCTCCGGTGTCCACAGAAGTGCTGTTTTGGTGATAGAATTTGCTTCCTTTCGCAGCACGTGTCCAAGCCATCTCCATCGTCTCTTCGTGATGATGTTGGCTTTTCTTCTTGCTTGCATCGCCTTAGTAGTTCCTGATTAGAAATCTTGTTTGGCCAAAAGATGCGGAGAGTCCTACGAAGACATGTGGTGTGGAAGGAAGACAACTTGGCGAAGCCACCTTCTGTCATTCGCCAACACTCTGATCCATACAGGAGTGTGGATAGGACACAGCTTTGGTACAGTCTGATCTTGGTGTTAATGCCGTATTGTGTCGATTTCCAGATGTTGCTCATACTTTGAAAGTACTTTTCCCAGCCTACTTTGGATGTCCTCCTTTGTGCCACCCTCTGGTCTGATAATGCTACCAAGGTATTTAAATAAATTGTCCGTCATGGTGAGGTTCTTGTCACCTACTTGCACTGGTGCTGGAGTGTCCAATGCGACTGCATTTGACAAAATGATGTTCGATAATGTGTATTTCCAGCTTTTCCCTGCATTTTCCTAGAAAACAAAAATCAGACCTGAGTTGAGAACCTGGGCCTCTTCTGAGAGAAATTTTTACATAATCTATTCTAATTCTAGAGATATACAAATGTATCTAGTATTCTTGATTTTACGTCAGCAAAGCATCACGCATTTACCCCTGTCTCCTATGGTAGCAAATGCATACCATTCAGAGTTTACACACGCCCTCCAGGACACAGTTGCCCAATCGACTAAAATAATATTGGAGAAGGTCATTTTCTTTATTCCCAATATATTTTTCCACTCACGACCACAACAGGATTCAAACATAGTGTTTGCAAGAATAGAGCATGTTTCATGGCCACTTGACAGACTGCCCACAGCGAGTGCTGCCGACCCCCCCCCCCCAAACTTACTTTAAATGGCTACGATAGACGGGATTGGCTGTAGGTAAGAGCAGAATCGGATTTATTGGGGGCAAAAGGAGCAATTGCCTCGGCCTGCCTGAATGCGACCGCCCCCCCCCCACACACACACACACACACAAACTATGGGCTAATTCTTAGTTTAACTTTGTTGTGCTAATTGTTGAGTCAGATACTGGGTTGTATATTATGGAAACTAAAGAATACACAGCAGCATAGCGATGTTCTTTGTACCGTTTCTTACTTAAAAATGTATGTGGAGTTTTGTTGGCATGCATTTACATGTACACAATCTTATTTGCTCCAGTTGCATAATTCATTTAATATTTCTATATTTTTAGTATAGCCAATTGACAACCTAGCCTGTAGGCCCTGTCAGGGGTTACAAGCATGCCTGCCAAAAACCTGTTGTTGTTTTTTCTTTAAAGTCGCGTTTCGATAGTTTATTATCCAGCCATTGAAATATATAAAAGACACACTGCGGCTCCAGCCGTTGTCTGGGATATACCTACTTCCGCCCCGCCCGCCCCCTCTCTCTCTCTCTATATATATATATATGTATGTATGTATGTATCTATCTATCTCGCCTTTAATTTAGCCTCCCGCGCGCTTAATTGCGTTTCGCACGCTGGCCCTGTTTAGGGAAAAGACACGACCACGAAGATGTAAGGATAGAGAGTACCCGGTACCAAATTGTTGGCTCTTGATAAATGAACGATTTTTGTTCAAGTGATCTATGGTGTACTTTTGGAACTTCCAGCGACTTGGACGAAGTCGCTCTTGCGTTTTTAGATAATGTATAAGGTGTTACAAATCTGTCATATAATATGGCTATAGTACCATTAATTGCAAGCATAACGAAGGATAGTAATTTTGTACTGAATTTTTTTTTGTTCTTGTTGTTTTTTAATCTGCTTAGCAAATTTAGTAATTCAATAAAATAAACTTTTGTGGCTCTGTTAATTTATTTTTTTTTCAGTCAGATTGATGACAAAGTATTATAAAATTTCCAACACCATTTGGCGTGGAGATGTTGCCGTGTCTCGTGACAAGAAAGATCGAGAAATCTACTACCGGAGATCTGCAGTAGCTCTTGCTGCCTGCCCCAAATCTGGACCGGGTCACATCAAGCAAGTGCTCACAGACAAGGGTGGCCGGCTGGCCAATTGTATCATACCCAAGGTAATCAAACCTTACATCCTTTGGACTAGTCACTGCCTTTTTATTATACCACCCAACAAACAATTACACCGCTAATCCCAGTTAACCATCTAAAAACTCAATTAATTGTGAAACTAAGCGAGGGCCCAGAATGCGGATTGGGTCTCTGAATCGCCCGTGACAGCATTCCAACATTTCGAAATTTGTATCTATCCCCAGGTGGGTTGCACCTACTGGATCAGTATCTTCCGCTACTTGAACAACTACACTGATGGACACGTGTACAGCAGTCCTTTGGACATGCCGCGGCGGGTTGTGCACTACGCCCCGTTGGGCAACAAATACGAGAATATAACCGTGGCAGAAAACCCTATAGTGTCTAAAACTTTGAGGTCAGTGAAATGAATTGTCTAGCAATATATTATGTGAGTGGATCTGGCGAAATCGCTTTTGAGGTGAAATTTTTATACCTCTTTAAAAAATCAAAATGAAATATTTTTGAGACGAGTTCAAGCAAAATATTTTAACTGAACGCAGAAAAGTGGCTAATCTTTCATTTTCTAAGCAAATTTCAATTTCTATAGAAAATGTTTCTCCTTTTGGAGAGGTTTCCCCTGCAATTTGGCCTTTCACCTTAAGCCCAATTTCACCAGATCCACTCACATGTTTCCGTAAATCCCGAGCGTGTTTGTGTGTATCACATTTCATCATTTTTATAGTCTTTGAATAAAATGCGTTATTGAATTAGGTAAAGTAAGAAGCAAACAAAAAAGAAGAAAAAGAGAAAAGAGAAGAAGAAGAAATTGCTACATTCTGCAAAGTTCTACATTGGCAACACATAACAAGAAAACTTCATTGAATGATAACAAAAACAAATAAAAATGAGAATAAAAAGATCAGTGAATTCTCAGTGAAGTAGTGGTGGGCGGTACTTCAAATTTTCAGCAGTCGCGATTACTGACTACTTTTGTGAACAGTAATCAAAATATCGATTACTTTACAGATTACTTTTTTCTGTTGGCGGGTGAGGGGTGAGAGAACAGAACAAGTTTATTACTCTCACAAGCAAAACAGATAACAGACGTTCAGCTCATACAAAAATACAAAAAAATACAGTAATACTTTTGGAAACTTATGGAAAACGTGTCGCAAAGCAAAAGAGTAATTGCCTAGAACAGACATTAGCAACCTCTCACATTGTAATGACCAGACCTGAAAACTGTGAGGCTGCGGACGACCAGTGTGGCCGGCCATAATAGTATTATTCCTGGTCCTTTTATAATATGAGAGTAACCCCCCGCCCCCCCCCCCCAAAAACCTCTATAATATAACAGAAAGGTCGCCTTTGTCACAAAAAGCCAGCCCCCCCCCCCCCTTGTCCAAATCATTTCTGTCTTTAAAAATGTTAATTCTTCGTCTTTTGATTTATTTTCGACTCTTTCCATCTAAATAATTCTGTTTTTTTGAGAGAGAGAGAGAAAGTATATAATGACAAAGGCAAATTGTAAATGGGTAGCTTTTATAACCACAAAACACAGTTATGTGTGCCTGACTTGTGTCAAAATGACAATAAACAAGTTGTAAAGTGATACATTTGGAATGGTTGTGTCCATTTCCTTTACATGGTATATTAAACATTACGTATAGCAGCCACAACATGCCACTGAATGATCCAGTTGAAATAACCCATTTAATGCTCCTAAATAAATGTGAGTTTAACAAAAATTTAAAGAGGAATGAATCTGTTATGAGAAAATGTAGGTGCAGGTGGGCGATTTGTTAAATAGTTTAGTAATCGGTCAGTAATCGCCCATTTCTACTACTTGATTTGTTATTACTTTTATGATAAGTAGTCGAAGTACTTGATACTTAGTAATCAATACGCACAAGACTACAGTGAAGCACGAATTCTCACCACAGGACATTGCACTGAACACTTGTGGTAAAAACATAGAAAGAAAACACTCTATGAGACCTGTCAAATATCTCTGAGATTCACACCTGTTTGTGTTCACCTTTTTTTTTTCTTTTTACACACTGGTCAGGTTTATGTTTGTGAGAGATCCCTACAGTCGCCTGTTTTCAGCATGGGTGGACAAAGTCCATCTCCCAGACTTCTGGTTCACTCAAGCTCTCATTGTCAAGAACTATCTAACTCGTCCACGTAAGGCTTATGAACAGTGGGCGTGGCTTCTATGTGTCTATGGTTGTATGTGAGAGGGGGGCGGGGAAGGGAGAGAGGGAGGGGGAGATGGCGAGAGTGGTAAGAGCCTGAGAGGGGAGGGGAGAAGCGAGAGTGGAGAGGAAAGAGAGAAAGGGAGAGAGGAAACGGGAGAGGTGAGAGGGGAAGGACGGGGTGAGAGGGAGGGAGAGGTAAGAGCCGAGGGAGGGGGAGAGAGGGGAGGGAGAAGGGAGAGAGGAGAGGAAGGAGAAGAAGGAAGGGAGGGAGACTGAATAGGCGAGGGGGGTGAAAGGGAGAGGAAGGAGAGAGACTTCACACACTTCTGAGTCTGAAATGACTCTTGTCTCTCCAGTTGTTTCAAAGGACGCTCAAGCAAAGATACTAGGAATGATAAGATGAGACACTGTCTTCTTCGCACCACTAAAAAAATTGTGCACACAATTTGCATGCTGATCGGGGCCGGGGCCCATGGCGCGTAACAAATTATGAAAAGAATCCTTGATATAATGGTAAATTTATGATGCAAAATTGTAACGGTGCTATTATGGCTAAACAAAACAAAAAAAAGAAAAGAGCCAGAGTTTTCCCACAGCGATTGAAGTTATAATTCCACAATAAGTGTCGTCAATCAAGGCCTGTAGCGATAGCTGAACACACAGTGAACAAAATTCAATATTTTCCCTACTTTGGCTTTGTAAAATACGGCACTTTTCATGACTTCCGTGCGAAATCTGTACACGCTAAAAGCACTAGCTGTCTTATCTTGTCAATTGTAGTATCTTTGGTTCAAGTCTGAGTCAATATTTGTCTGCAAAACATACTTGACTCAAAGTGCTTTAGCTTTAACTTAGTTCAGTAATTTTTTCCACAATCGAGCTGTTTTTTCTATTTGTTTTCTTTCCCATTTCAGATAAGAACCGTGTCTGTGCCAAAGACATTTCGTTTGTGGACTTCCTAAGGTGGGCTGAAATTTAAACCTTTAAACTTCTCTCTGTTCGCTACAAAGATTTTTGATTTTTTAAAAACTTGGATCACTTTCGTTCTTCAACAAAATAAGTTTACATGAAATGTAATATAGATTAATGACACAGTAAAACTCCTAATGTGCATGCAGCTCAATTGTTGAAAAAAAAAATTATTTCAGTTATTTACGTAGGGTGGAGCGAATGCCTCTTTGTACCCCAGCCAGTAACCCTATGGGAATCCAACGAGTAAGATTGACGTCAAGTTTGCACATGGTCATGACATGGTTCCTACGTAGATACGCTGTTTACGATATCGTGTCAACATCGATTGGATGTAGGGTATCCGCCCCTACCATAATCCTACTAATCCCCCGGAAATCAAGTACAAATCTAAGTTGGATTGACGTAGGCATGCTGGCTGGGACGTTTTCATTGGGAGGAAGAACTTACAGACGGCTCTAAACAGTTTCAACTACGGTACTAAAATATGAACAAACCACCGTGTGTGTAAGTTGGACCGAATACTATGATGCAGGCAGGCCTAGTCGCCTAGAGACAGCCTCTTCTAATTCTTGTTACCGCAGTGACCAAGTTTGGCGATTTGGCGGAAGTGATTGCCCTCGTTTACAACATCTTCAGTTCTCTGAGATTAATGCCAAAAGTCAAAATGAGGAGTTTTGAGAAAGTGAGTGAAAAAAAAAAGTCTTTTACATTCACATGTCAGGCAATTCTGATTGCAGATTACTGTTGGAACATTCCAAGACGGTACTATACAATGTACTGTGTCTTAGCTACCGGTACATCTAAATTACATGTCTATTAAAATCAATGAATGATTTTTCTTGAAAACCGAATTTGTCCTAGGAAAATGACAAAGGCAATTGTAATTTTAAAGTGCATGATTTAGACATTATCTTATACAGCTGACGATATTTCTCTGTGTTTACCAAGGCTATGGGTCCAATGAAAGATTAAATATTTTGGCTGCACATTTTTTTGATTTTGGATTTGTTTGGTGTTTTTTTTTAACCACAGATTCACTGTCAACCAAGTTCCCAGTAAGCTGAATGAGCACTGGATCCCTTATAAATATTTGTGTGATCCTTGTCTATTCCGTCCTCGTGTCATTGGTAAAATTGAAACTTTCGGTCAGGACGTCAGGTAGGTCTATGGGTGAAGTCAAAATTTGTAATTGTCTAGCACGAGAAATTGGATCTTGAATCCTAAGGCTGGTGACACACTGACTCAAGTCTGTTTTGCTTGTTTTGACTCAATGCGCCAGTTCTCGCTTTCCACCTGCTGACTTTGACTGTTTTGAAGCGCCCAAACTAATGAGATAAGACTTGTTTCCATCTCGCCAAGGCAAGGCCCAGTTTAACTCCTTAGTTCACATCATGAATCTCACACTATAAGAGAGACATGACAAACTTGCCTTAGTGCGTCACCGGCCTAAGACTGCCAAAGTAATACATGTATTGTTTTTTAAGTCCAAATCTATTTTAAGTTACCATTTTTTTTGTATGTGTGTCAGTGTGTTTATGTTTGTTATTGTTCTTCTTTCAAGCCTCTCGTCTGCCGCTGAATTGTTTGAAAAAAGAACGTACAACTTTGTGCCATGCCTTCCTGGCATCCTACACATTTCATGGAGTTTGCGTAGTTTCTTTTTTTTTTCTTTCTTTCTGTAGGAATTTATTGTATTCTAGTCGCTTTCTTCTTGACTGGCTTCATCAGCGATGGCCTACCGTTGGATTATGAATTAGCAACAAACGTTCAGATCCGGCCTGTCTAAGGCTTGCATAAGTAGCGCATATGAGAGCCAGGTCTGTTTTCGCCTCGGTTTCAAAAATGTCAGTTGTGGAGTTAAACAGGACCGGTCGACCTCATGCATGGGCCAGATTTAAAGCTCAAGTCTGTCCCGCTAATAATTGATTCAAAAGAAGTTTCAAGACTTGGCTAAAACCTACACAAACCAGGCTTGACTCAGTGTGCTACTAGCGTAAGGCTTTTCCATCAGCTGGATGTTTAATTTGTACGGGTAATGTATTCAGTCAACTAGATTTAAATCTTTAGAACACATGCCAAAGCATGGTTCAACTGAATGAAAAATATTATAGAGAGAACACAAAATAATGATGAGGGGCTGCTCTAAGATTTAAAATTCTGTCTTGATGTGAGCTTCCGAATTAAAGAGCCCTTGCTACCATTGAAACTGAATTTAACATCTCTGCAACATGTAAAACTGTTTCCCAACCTCCAACCCACCTCCAGGTTCATCCTTGACTCGGTCAACTTGACATGGATCCTGAATTTACCCCGAAATAGCAGCCGGATTGGGGGACAGAAAAGCAACCACACTGACCGTTCACTGGGTGAAATGAGAATGATCACGGCAGCCGCTTTTGACATAGTGGACCGTTTCAGTGGAATGATGAAGGTAGGAAAGCGGCCCTTCTCTCCATCCCACCGTAAAAACCCAAACTCAAACTCAAATTCCTTTTAACATTGTGAAGATTCAGGTATATACACAGTTGTCAACCCTACGTCAGTCCAACAACATAGGGTTTTTGCTCGTAGAAATGGCATCGTGCCGACGTCGGTTTGCCCTACCAACCCTACAGAAATCCCTTAATATAAATCTACATCGAATTGACGTAGAGATACTGGTTGGACGTGTAAGCTTATTAAGTCTATATTAAACAATAGGGGCCAAGAGCCGATCCAACTGGCGTTAACCCAACATCTTCATATATTGTATTCAAACCTCTTGCTTTTACAGAAATGTTCCACGCTAATTGAAGTATGCCAACGTCTGTGGGCGGCCTTCCAGTATAACGGACATCTGCCTGCATCCAAGCCGTTTCCTCAACACCGTTTTAAAGACAAACCCCCAAAACCGGACGAGTTTCTGCGTGTGGCTGAAGAGACATACCATGCCTGGGAGGGACGTACCAGGGCTGTCCAGTCCAATCAAAAGTGGCAGGCAGTGATTGACGCATACAAACATGTTCCTCCGCAAATCATGGCCAAGATTCAAGAAATATACAAATTTGATTTCGAATTTTATGAATATCCTAAAAAGCCAAAATATTTGTATGAGCATATTAAGTAAAAAAAAAATAATAAATCATCTCAAAAACAAAAAAAAGTGTACTTCATTTGTTACATCAAAGGCTATTTCATTCAGAGGTTGTAAATAATCATTAAAAATGCTTCATTGAACAGAGGAACGGATTATGAACAGTACTCGACAAGGGCCGGATTTACAAGAAGCAAAGGAGGCAATTGCCACAGCCACCCCCCCACCCCCACCCCAAATACAAAAATAAAACAGTGAAAAAATAGCTTCTTCTATTTAATTATTTTAAAATAAAAATAATAAATTTTGCTCCAAACCAGATCTACCACTTTCACTACTAATACATGTACTAGGAGAGAATGGCGTGTACAATTATTGGAAGTAGCGAACCTACATTTTTGAGGACCTGAAGCTTGAACTGTTATGGTGTCCCATCACAACGAGTAACAAAAGGGCAGTTTCAAGGTTCACGCATTAAGAGTTTCTTCAGGGCTCTTCTTTAGTTTCATAGTAGATCGGCCACTGCTCGGAGCAAGACATGAAGCATGCGTTCTTGTATTTACTTACCATGTGTAATTCACTTAACCTTACCGTTAACTTATCAGTTCCACTTACTTCGATGTGTAAATGTGGTGATTTGCCGTGTATCTTAATTTCTGAAAGGCCCATCGAATCTTAAGTGTCGCGGGGAACCCAAGGTCTAAACCCGACCCTGCGCTCTACATTATATAATATGATAATTATAATCTTTTTCCGTCCACCAATCTAAATCTGCAGATTTGTTCTTTTAAGAAAATCTACGGTTTTCTGCAGTTCCTTGCAGAGCTTCATAGAGTTTGACATTCAGGTCGGCGGGTTTGGGCCAATATATGTTTCTCGTAGTGCTGAGAAGAGTGTGCAGTTCTGCTATATATGCTCCGTGTTTTGAGGAGACTTGGCTGCACTCACATATGGCAGATGTTCCTATTTTAAACTTGGTGAACATATGGTGGTGTGACCAGTTCTTAGTCTGAACAATATCACTTGATCCTCTCTGTTCAGGAGATGATATTTATAATGTTGGTTGCTGCCGTCTTTTGTTTTTGATGAGGTGTTTCTTTTCATTGTTTCTGTTTAGAGATCTCACAAACAGAGGAATCCAAATCTTTCAGTTGTGCAGCAACGCTTTTATTTAGTTAAACCAATTTGCGATCTAAATCTTTGATCCTATACATGTTCACATTTCTTCATCAATCTCTCATGTAGGCAGAAAAGAATTTCATCCCATTTGACTATTTGTTCAAGGATTTATTCATTCTACTCTGGCAATCTCTCTCTCTTCCTTCCCCCTCTCTATACCCCACACACACTCCCCTCCCCCACTCTACACTCTCTTCTCTCTCTTTCTTTCTCCATCCCCCACATTCCTCTCTTTCCCACACTCTCCAGCTCTCACCCCCTCACACTCACTCCTCTCTCTCTCTCTCTGCCCATCCATCCATCTAAAACCATTGGCCAAAACCTACACAAACCAGGCTTGACTCAGTGTGCTACTAGCGTAAGGCTTTTCCATCAGCTGGATGTTTAATTTGTACGGGTAATGTATTCAGTCAACTAGATTTAAATCTTTAGAACACATGTCAAAGCCATCGTTCAACTGAATGAAAAATCCATCCATCCATCCATCCTTCCATCCATCCATCTCTGTCTCCACCTTATCTATCTTTGTCTCTCTCTCTCTCTAATGTACACACAAACTACATACATATA
This sequence comes from Onchidella celtica, assembly GCA_963931925.1. Classification (NCBI taxonomy): domain Eukaryota; kingdom Metazoa; phylum Mollusca; class Gastropoda; order Systellommatophora; family Onchidiidae; genus Onchidella; species Onchidella celtica. The sequence goes on along the minus strand of OZ007583.1, from coordinate 32,946,674 downwards.
CACTTTGTCAGTCAACACTCAACACTCAGTGCACAATCACCTCAACAAAAATTCCAGTTTCAGTAAACAAGAGCAAATTGTATTGACAAGGGATAAAAAGTGACTAAAATATAAAATGAAAGTAAAAAACTACAATCAAAAAAAAATAAACCCAATTTCTTATAAAATTCATCATTGGGCTATAGAAAATACTATTGTCCCCTAACACAGCTCTCTGATAACGCTGTAGTAGAGCCATCTCTTTTTCTTCCTGTTTTGTCTTTTCCTGGAGTTCAGAGTTGAAAATCTTTCCGTTTTTCTCCACACAGAATGCTCTTGTAAGTGGACCGTGGTAATTTACATAGCAAGCTATAGCTAACACAGTGAAAACAGCTCAGTATTTTCTCTATTCGGCTTTGTAATTAGACAACAGTCCTTTTACAGCTTTGTAATTAGACAACAGTCCTGTCCTTTTAAAGCTTTGTAATTAGACAACAGCCCTTCTACAGATTTGTAATTAGACAACAGTCCTTTTACAGCTTTGTAATTAGACAACAGTCCTTTTACAGCTTTGTAATTAGACAACAGCCCTTTTACAGCTTTGTAATTAGACAACAGCCCTTTCACAGCTTTGTAATTAGACAATAGTCCTTTTATAGCTTTGTAATTAGACAACAGCCCTTCTACAGCTTTGTAATTAGACAATGGTCCTTTTGCAGCTTTATAATTAGACAACAGTCCTTTTACAGCTTTGTAGTTAGACAACAGTCCTTTTACAGCTTTGTAGTTAGACAACAGTCCTTTTACAGCTTGGTAATTACACAACAGTCCCTATGCAATGGCCATATTTTAATGGGTAATGTCAAATGATGTATATAAAGAATGTGGCAAAATGTAGGCTCCATAGACACTGGCCAGACAAAATCGGAAACTCCAGCTAGAAACTAAAGAAAACATACACTGCTACAAACCTTATAAAACAGCTCCAAAATCAGTAAACGACTGCCCAGTGGTTTTGATACAGGACATCAAAATGTGAAATCTGCAGTTTTTATGTACACATTTGTCACTTGGCACATCATCATTGCTCTACGCTAATGGCATCAGTCATTTTTGACACTTTTGATTTTTTTTCCTGTCACTCATACATTATGATTCTATTGGCTTATTCCATTTTCCTATTGGCGGATTTCTCTTTCTGAGCCCTCATGCTCAGGAATGCAATGAACTGTCAGTTGCCCTTTGGCATAACACAGACCTATGCCATTATTGCAGAGCAATGACAACATATATGAAGAGACTTGACTTGCCATTTTAACCAAGATATGAAATGGGAAATATGTCACGGATAAAGCTGAATATTGGTGGTTTTGTCTTTTGATATGTCATCATTGAAATCCAGGGCCACATGGTCAAATTAGTGTTACTTTGTTATTATAAATTTTTCAGAAGCAAAAAACTGAGTTTCTGCCTCAGACCTAATAGTTACAATATTTTGAAAAACATTATTCAACCTTTAGTTTTCACAACAGACTCGCAAAGGCTACAAGCATTGCTAACACCTGAAGTTTTGAAAATGGTTACAATGGGTACCAGGTGGCCTTCAAAATGTCCTGTAGGGACACAGCCAAAAATTGTGACAGGTGACAAAACTATCAAAGTTAAAATTTATACTTGGACGGATATAAGTGTTGCTTATAAAGAGATATGCAGATGGATCTAACAAAACTGGGCCAAAGGTGAAATTTTTATGCCTCTCTAAAAAAATCAAAATAAAATATCTCTAAGACAATTTTAAGCAAAACATTTTAACTGGATGCAGAAACATGACTAACCTTTCATATTTTAAGCAAATCTCAATTTGCATAGAAAATTGTTCCCCTCTTGGAGGGATTTTCTCAAGAATTGGATCTTTCACCTATTTCGTTAGATCCACTAACACATGCACTCTGGACGTACGTATGTCGCATGACGGACCAGGAACAAATGGTGATCGTTTGGTGGGAACAAATGGTGATGGTTTGGTGGGAATAAATGGTGATGGTTTGGTAATTAATGTAGTGACAATATAAAACACTGATGCAATTCAGTGACAGAACCTACTGTTCCTTGCACTCACTTACTCTCAAACCTTGACGACACATGAATTTGGAATGTTTGAATAAATTTAAATACAATTCATGAAAGTGACAAATTCATTAATGTTACTAGTGACAGAATTTCTGTATTTCGGAATTCTAAATCTAAATGAGCATTGTGTGTGGTGACATGAAAAATTTTATGAAATGTGTCCTGTCATGCGTAATATTTCAGCTGCAACAGTAGACAGAGCCACATCTGCATGAGAGCTGGAAACGAAAGAAAAAGAAGTCTGACATCACTGAATTGTAGCATTCAGGGCTGGTCATAAAAATTTCTATAGGTCACAATGGGTCAAGGGCACTGTTGCCACTCAGGTAACAAGTCAGGTATCAGATTTTCCATGAGGAAGGAACTTCATGAACTTTTAACTGAAAATCATGACATTCATCAACAAGCAAAAAAATCTTTCAAAAATTGCTGTCACTTTATTGACTGTTTTTTGACATAAAAATAGTCATGTTTTAAAGAAGGGATATAACCCCTTCAAAAGGCTGGGCATCAACAAGCATGCCCTTGACTCCCCTATGGGACCAACTACCAATCTTCCTGTGCCTCCTCGTCCACTATTTCATGGCACCTGGCCTACCACAACCAGACTGGATAGAAATGCACAGAACAGATGAGGGAAATGAACAAACAAGAACAAGAATGAAGAAAAGAAGCAAACAAGAATAGAGGGCCAACAGCTTCAGGCTCAGGTCCTTGAGAAACAAAGATTTTCAAACTGGATATTGTCAGTACATAACAATAGATTGCTGACTGACCTTGCTGTATCCGCTAGAGACTGGATTGTCCTGGCCAGTGTTTCACCGTGTTTCTTCACAGCTTCGACATGCCGAGGGTCTGTGCTTAACTACACAGAGAACATTCAACATTAGTAACCATGACTTCCCTCCTAAACAATCCATGTTATTCACAACAGCATGATCATGACGACAAGCAAAATAAAAATAACAATAAAAAAAAAAAGCACGACCAAACCTACAAGCAATAATTACATATCAGTAGTACATAGAGGCTTTCCCAAAGGTCTGGATTCATAGGTAAAATCATCAGTCGGCTGTCGGAACCTCGTTAAAACTAGCCTCAGCGGCTGTTGTTTAACCCTCTATATCTATATATATAAGTGCCCAGTAGTGGTCTTTAATTTAAGCATTTGCTGTTATAAAACTTTTAAATATATTTCTGCCCATGGATCAACACTTTTTGGACACCCTGCCTATAAGCTGAAAAATGATAATGACTCGCTGTTAATAATTGAAAACGGAATCATGAAAATTTATTTGTAATGCAATATGGACAGCAAAGCCGGTGATTACACCACAATGTGACTCATACCAGGGGAGGCTTTCACATTCTGGCTCTGCTTTCTACAAATAAATTTATTAAGTTTTTGTGACAACACAACGCACACAAAATATATAATGCTGCTGTCAATTTGAGATCAACATGCTCCAGATCTACAGCATTTTGAAGCGCAAATACTAAATCATTCGGGCCTTCTTGTCCCCCCTCCACATCTACCTATCTACCATGCACACAATAAACAATATGAAGAGAAGTATTCCCAGTCTTCAGTAATCAGTCTCCCTCTCCCTCCCCAAACCAAAATAGGCCTCCTGCGATGATGTGACTGCTGCAGTTGTAACAGGGGTGCAATGACACCAGGGTAAATTTCCCACATGGTATTAAAGAAATACACTTTATAACAAAATAAAGTATGTTTACTGATATGGGAGACAATTATGCAAAAGAAAAAAAAAAACTCAACAAACATGGGTCCATTATTTTCTTCATTATTTTCTCCCTTTCACTCAAATAGCAAGTCCTAAGGTATAATGAGACATTTTTAGCAACACACTGCATCTCATTATAGCTGACTTCCACCGTACATACAAATTCACACTCTCTCAAACAACCAAAAATCACTGAATGGGAAGCTGACTCACCAATCTTTTGATGACTCGCAATAAAACTTTTTGTTTCCTGGGTTCTGTTGACTTTAAAGCTTTGCTATAACATTCCTGTTGAGATGAAACAATTGTCTTATGTGACCCAAATTTTCTGACAATCCATGAGCAGCTTCACTGTATCATCATGAGCAGTCATTGCTAGCCCTATTATGAAACCACACAGGTATTCCCACAAACTGAGCCAAATAATCTGTGGATGCCCGGGAGGACTTGTATTCTTTCTTTTGATTGTGGGTATGTATGTGTGTGTGACTGCATGCATGTGGTTGTGTGCAATAAATTAATCTTTATTTATATACCTTATCATATAATAATGGAGCTTGGACCCAACTTTGTTCCCACAAATGGCTTCTTTACTACGCAACGTAGAGTAATGAAACGGCACAGGCATGTAAAATGTATCATGCCTGTAGGTGGTTTAATCATTTTTTCCCGAAACTCTTTACTTTTTCCAGAAATTCAGTTATAATTATCAGTTATCAATTAATGATTGCGAATACGACATGATAATGTATTTCCGTCAATTTCGTCATTTCCATCTCTTACCAGAAATGTAAACTCTCGAACCAGAGACCATCCACGCTGAGTCGACATGCTTTTGGTGAACATCAGCTTCCGTTCATTCACTGCAGAACAGAACATGCAGCTTGAAGCTTGACCGCCTCCCCCATCTCCTTAATCGCTCACGTTGTTGGTAAGGAGATACTTAAACAAACTAATACCCAGTGTGCGGTAATTTCATGATGAACTTCGCCTCAAATGCTGGATGGGGGTGCATTTAACGCGCATGTAGAACGCAATAAAGTCTTATCTAAAGGCAAAGAAATAAACAAATAATGTCGAAATAAACTTGGAGGAACGTGCAAACTGAAGCATATCGGTTATAATCAGCCAGAATTGAAACTAATAAACAGTTTATCACGGGCAATGGATAGTATAATTAATACAACAATAGGAACACATTTCAAATACAACAGTTTTCTTTCCTTGCCTTTAAATTTGGTTCCTTCACATTTGCACGGGTTTCAAGATAAAACCAGCATTTTATGTTATGTTTACAGAGCCATCAATCCATAATCACTACAACACTCACCATGTTATCCTGTGCCATGGCGTCTCTATTCTCCCCACCAAACAGTTGGACAAGCAGAGACAGACATTTGATGGCCAAGTCTTGGATCTCAGTGTCTTCATAGCACAGCTGGTAAAAAACACATTGGCAAAAGGTTGGACGAAATCTTAAATCCTTTTCTGAGAAGGCTTGGCCAATGCCAGATCTTTACAAAACTCTTCACAAAATGTCCTCTATATTCTCAACATATTGTCAACACTGACTTGCACTTCATGATATCAGCCTATATCCTCAAACCTGATAAGAATTTTTTTTGGGTAAAAAAAAATAATAAATATGCCTCTTGTCCCTCCAAACATCCTATTATACATGACTGTAAAGTAAGGACTCGCTGATTTGTGGGAATGTTGTTATTCTAGACCACTTATATTGTAAGCCATAGCTGAACAATGAATACACCTCAGTATTTTCTCTATTTGGCTCTATATTATGGGAATCTTATTATGAAATTACACATTGAGAGTTTTCAGATATTATGCTTTATATTATTTTGGCAAATAATAACTTTCATCAGGTTTGTATTATTTTTTATTGGTGCACAAAGGCCAAGAGGTTTTCTAGTTTGCTGAAACATGGTACAAAAAGTTTGACTATGGCAAAAAAAAAAAACTACAAACAAAAATGTGAAAAAAAGTTGTCTGTTGCAAAGCCCCAGCTTAAAAAATAAAAAAACAACAAAGAAAATATACAAAAAAAAATCAGAAAGAATGAGAAATAAAAGAGAAAAGCCACACCTAAACTTGGCTAGTGTCAGGGGACCATACTAGTTTATATTATTAGCTATAGCTGAACAGTGAACATAATATCACGGGTGTAGAGCAAAATTGTTGTATCTCCAGGTTTATGAAATAATGGGAGCTTACTCAGAAACACCACAATATTGCTCTCAATGATCTCATTTTTAAGGGCGAAACAACAATACTGCTTCTCTGTAACTTGACACTGGTTAAAGATAACGGAATAATGAAAAAATTGCAAGAAGCAGTTTGTCATTATCACAGTATTGCCATTATCACAGGTATAGAGCAGAATTGTTGTATCTCCAGTGATATGAATTGGGGTTCATAATGACAATACTTATGGTCACTTTGTCCCCTTTCTCTAGACCACCTTGTCCCCTACTCAGTATTTTCTCTATCTGGCTTTGTAATGAGATAACCATCCCCAAACAAAAACCAAGTAAGTGATGCCTGTGAAGCCCCTGGGGTCGGCACTGCACATGGCTGATTTTTCTTTTAAGAACGAGTATGTTGGCATCTGGTTGGTGTACAAGCTTGGCCTGGATTGAGTTTAAGTTGAGTTTGGATTTGATGACAGGTTAACATGATGTCTGTCACTGTGCACCTAGCCTGGCCTGGAAATATTCCCAGCTGGACAGCGAAGGGGTTAATGATTTCAACACAACAAAAAAAAAATGCTACAACACGACAGCTTTGCTTTCTGACACAATGCCTTGGGCTGTATAACATCACTGTACCAGCCGCATCTGCACCCCTCCTTCCCAAACTCTACACTTACCAACTGCGTTAGTAGAGGTGTCAGATCTGTTAAAGATTTGTTCATCATCAACAACTGTTCACCAAACTCAGCCTCTTTCTGAGCTCCATCGCCACCTTTATTTTTTACCTGTAATATCAGGAAGATAAAAAAAAATTTACTCACCGACATTCAAATCCCAACACTCTAAAGACTAACAGGGATAAAAAAAATGTTTACATTTTTATACAAAAAGTGTACCTTCATTTCACACAACTTTTGACAACATATTCCAATGGAATATGATCTGATCACAACTATTTATTTACTGAATATTGGCTGTGATAATTTTATGGAAAATTACAATCTGGATATTGAAGTGTTCATCTCATCCTGTTTATATAGTGTTTACCTCAGACAGTGTAATTTGCACAAATAGGGTTGGAGCCAATTCCGCACCACCCAACGAAATGACCACTTCAATATGGGACACTTCAAAGGGCATGTATACTCATGCTGTATAAAGGCAAACTGTAGGTGTCAGTTAGTTATTTTCATGAAAAGAACTACGTCATGTAATTTACTCTATAAGTAAAAATGCAAGCTGCCATCACCATGTTGCATTTTACCAGATTGGCCTTTATCCTCAAACTGACAGGAAATTATGTTTCAGAAAAAAAATATATCAATTCTCTTATCTTCCCAACACCCTAAATAATACAGGACAGTCTTTTTTGAGCCACCATACACTGGCGGATGGGCTGCATTCTGAAGAACCAAGTCTGGAACTCACAGCTAAGCTAAATACGAATGTATTTGTATATTCTACAGTTTTTTCTATTTGTTCAATATTGTTATTTGTTCAATGTTCTATCCTGTTACATTTTTTTCCTGATGAAGATCAGTCAATCGAAAGCTTGATCTGTCTTTCTTTTTCCTTTGCAGTTTTATAGTATCATTTCTATATCATTTCTTAAACGAGGCTTTTCTACAAACAACTTTTTCTTTTTGCCATATTTTGACAGTAAAATAACGGAGAGTTAGCAGATCTGCAACAGTTCTGTACCTGCAGAGCTCTGCGTACAATCTCTGAAACATATCGTAGGATAGCATTGAGAGCATCCAGGAGTGTCAGTAACATAGAGACAGCTGTCTTGATATCTCTACCTCCCTCTTCCCCTTCACATATAGAGTTCCACACCTCAAAGAACAAATTCGTCAGGTGATCAATGAGCCCTGTGGGGAAAATGTGATGAAAGACAAAACATTAACTAGGTGTACAAATGCACACGTGAAGTAAATAAATAGCTAAATAAATATAAATCACTTCAAATCACTTTTAAGCAAAATGGTCCAAATTTGCCACACAGCTGCCTACTTTTCACATCGCACTTCTCACAAATTTCACCTATCCTCTGAAAGATTTTATTTCACAGTAGTTACAGTCATGTATTCCCAATAGATGCACAATTTTGGGGGAAGCATAGAGATCCACATCTAAATTGCTGGTAAACTTACAATAAGATAAGATAAGATAAGATAAGATAAATTTTATTCGTCCTTGTACAAAGAAATTTGTTTTGATCATTGAATACATAACAATACAGTTACAGAAGCAGAAAGTATGATACATAGCGCGCACACACACATATATACACACACACTGATAAATTAACTAAATTAACAAAATTAACAGTGCACACAATATGCTTCCCTAACTAAAACACATTGACCTGACACGCAGGACATAATTCAACAGATTACGATCAAGATGACGACATTATTGTAACATCCTAGTTGATGATGGAATAAACGATTTAAAGTAGCGCTCAGTTTTAGTTTTCTTTGACAACAGCCTTAAACTTCTTACAGATCTTATATATTCCTTGTTCAGGGGATGTTGGGGGTCATTTATAATAATATTAGCTTTTTTAATACAAGCACCAGTGTACAGCTCATCAAAATATGGCAGATCACAGATACAAATTTTGGATGCTTTTTTAATTAAATTATTGATCTTATTTTTATCTTTTTATAAGATGTTTCCTCCCCAACAGACAACTCCATACATCAAAACGCTCTGAATAGCCATGGTGTAAAATATTTTCAGAATGCTTTTGCTAACTTTTAAAAAGCGGAGCTTTCTGAGGAAATACATGCGCTGGTTGGCTTTCTTGTATACATATGTTACATGCGCATGCCAATTAAGCAATGAATCAATAGTAATGCCAAGATATTTGGCCTCTGTGACAATTTCAACCTCTTCATTGTTGATAGTAAGAGGGCAAACAGGATCGTTGTTATTTTTCCTAAAGTCAAAAACAAGCTCTTTTGTTTTCTTAACATTCAGTAGAAGATAGTTGTTATTACACCAACAATGAAAGGATTGTACAATGTTAGAATATTCGTGGCCAGAGTTAGGTAAAAGGCCTAAAATAGCAGAGTCGTCGGCAAATTTAAGAAGGTAAACGTTGTTGTGTGTCACAGTGAAATCATTTGTATACAATGTATACAAGGCAGGTGACAGCACGCAGCCTTGTGGCGCTCCTGTGTTTGTTGTGAGTAATTTGGAAAACTGGCTTCTCTGTGTTAGAAATTCGAAGATCCAGCTCTTTAAAAAAGAACTCACGTGTAGGTTGGTAAGCTTTTTAAACATTAAGTGCGGTTGTATGGTGTTAAACGCAGACGAAAAATCGACTAGGAGCACACGAACACAGGTTTTACCAGTGTCTAAATGACTGTAGATGTTATGCAATAAAAACAATAAGGCGTCTTCTGTGTTCCTGTTTTCTTTGTATGCAAATTGCAAAGGATCGAGATTTTGTTTGACCTCCTTCGTTAGTTCAGTTAAAACAAGTTTTTCAAAGCATTTAAAGATAATGGAAGTTAATATCAGAAAGAATTAGAAGAAATTGTAAGAAAAAATCAAAGGTTATAAAGAATAGAAGACAGAAATATTATATTATGTTTTATACACAAACATACACTGTTCTGCATGAAATACGAAATTCTGTAAACTCAGACTTTGAGCAGAAAATTGGACAAAGAGTTACTCTACTGTAGTACACAGTGTATCAATTGGCTGTATGGCAGGATTGCTAAGTGGCGGCACAAGATGATGTGAAAAGATCAATGATTTGAAATGCTAATGTGGAAACTATATAGGAATGGCATGCATTAGTCAACTAACCCTGGTCATACAGCTCTCTCATGTTCGTTTCCTTGTGGCTGACAAGACAATTGACCACGGTCACCACACATTGCATCACTCGACCCAAGGGATTATTCTGATGATCCTGAGTTCAGACATAATACATGAGAAATTATCCACATATTGTCTGACAATTCTGTTTGATCAGTTTCCACAACAGTTTATCTACAAAATGATTCCATAAAAACCTAACTTATTCCTTTACTTTTCATCTCCCAAACTTCAGTTTTTTTTCCAAAAAGTGAAAAGAACCAAGTTACTGAATTATTAATAGTTGCTATAGATTCATTTGTCATTCAATACCACTAAGACTGAGATGCCATTTTCCTGCTCCGAATGATTTTGTAGGTCAGCATTTAGAAAAACAAACAGATAAACTGATGCTAAAAAGATGCATTAAATAAGACCCAAAAAATGAAATTGATGATGAAGCTCGTTATTTGATTGGACATAATAACATCTTTATTGATTCTTCCAGTTACCAAATTATTGATAACAGATACCAATATCTGTTGGATATGAACTGTGACCACCTACCATTAGGACTTGAAAGATCACCACCACTAGACCCTGGGTCTCCATGCTTTTGATGAAAGAACTGTCATGTTCGAGTAGAGCCAGAATCAACTTCAGGCCATAACTGGGCAGTGGATCCAAGTCAAGGAGAATGGGTTCAAACCTGGAACATGGAAGACAGAACTGAAGGTTTCTCTTTCCCCTTGGGCTGCTGGCTCTCATGGTCAACAAAACTCCACAGATGACAACCATATAAAACAAGAGAAATAACTATTGACAAATTTAAAGCAGGCAAATATTAAATTCCCTCTGACTTCTTGAGCATGTGGTGAAAGGACTTCATCATATAAGCAAAGCATTCATGTCCCCAAAATTCAGATAAAATGTGAGCTTCTTCAAGATGTTTTCACATAGGTTATAAATCTATAAACCAGGTTTCATCAAATGCACTTATTGGGAAATGGCTGAAAACATACAAGACGAATTCTGTAAACTTGATAATACACAAGTATAGAACAAGAAACAACTTCAATGGATTAATATGCAAATCCTGAATAAACATTTGAAGGGTTTTTGGGCAAGCATAGCATTTAATTCAACTACAATTGGTGTACACTTTAAAATTTGATGAAACATACCTGTGTTAATAAAATAATATTATGGTACAGTAACTGTTGGCCCTCCCTGAATTTGTGAAAATTTATACAGAAAACCTCTCAGAAGTCTTTTTGCTATTAACATATTATGTCATCCCCTGAAATATCTGGAACTCACTGAGGCAGCAGCTTATCAGAGATGATGCTGTGTAACTGTGTGGTGTTCACTTTGGTATCCACGATTCCAAACTGGTCTTGTGACAGATAGACGGATGCAATCTCTCCAAATAATTGGAGGGCTTGAGCTTTGGTGTCCACTGAAATACAAAGTGCAAGTTAGATGGACCTAGATAAGTAGTGATAATATAGATAATAATAATTATTATTGGACAATTATTATATCCTTCCCCCCCCCCCCACACCACACACCCCACCCCCCTTTCCCACTCCACTCACTTTGCTGCAGTCATTCAGTTGTTGACATTCTTTGGACCGCCTTGCCTAGGAAAAACTGTACAATTCAGATTTATAGGTTTGACCACTGACAAGAAATGAGTACCATCACGACTGCCAAACTTCATATTCTTCTTCTGATCTCAGAACAAAGACATTGTTCTTCTTGCTGCTGGAATGAATGTCAGAATCGAGGCAAAAACACTTAAATTTAGTCTCTCAAAGGGTGACCCCAACCTGTCACAGGGTTGTCTAGTGACAACCAATGCCAAAATATATTTTACAACCATACATCAAAAAAATGTGCTTATGAAACAGAAATTGCCACTCCACCAAGCTGTGATTAAAACAATCAGGTCAGCAAATTACAAGAAATGAACTTCTTAATACCCTACCATTCTGACAAGCTATGAGTTGAGCCAGGCAAGGTAGAATGTCCGTCATGACAATCTCGTTGTACTCAATCAACAGAATTGGATGCTGCGAGATACCTTCCAGAATAGACATTGCAGAACTGACAAAGTCAGACACACTGATGGCGGCTGGGGAAAATACCAAAGTTCAAGCATGGAAGTTACTATATGTAACAAACATTCCAAAAAGTTCAGGCATGAAAGTTATTTATCAACATTCAAAAAAAGTTCAGGTGTGAAAGATACTTATCGAGATTCCAAAAATGTTCAGGCATAAGAGCTGCCTATCAAGATTCCGAAGTTCAGACATGGAAGTTACTTATCAACATTCCAAAAAAGTTCAGGTGTGAAAGATACTTATCAAAATTCCAAAGTAGTTTAAGCATTTACGTCACTAATCAGGATTCAAAAGTTCTGACACAAATTTAATTATCACATTTCCAAAGTTCAGACATGAAAGTTGCTTATCAAGATTCCAAAAATGTTTAGGCATGAAGGTTATAAATATTCCAAAGTTCAGTCATGAAAATTGCTTATAAAGAATCCAAAGTTCAGACACAAGAGTTACTTATTCCAAAGTTCAGGCATGAAAGTTGCTTAGTAAGATTTATTCATACTTTACAATAAAATATCAATAATTCTTTGTCAACATTGTTTCAGAAGAGAATGGTTTGAATTTAAATACTTCTGTGCTGCAATAATTTATGGTTACTTCAAGGATGGGTGGAACTGTCTTTGACAATTCATGAAAAAATGATAGTACGCTACGCATTTCAAAGTCCATATCTGTGCATCTCAATATTACCACTGAAATCTCTAAGAGAGGCCCCATAATGTCTGTCTACTTTACTACTACTTCAGTTTCATGAAATACAACCGCAGACATATAGACTGACTGCATCCTGACAGAAACTAGGAAGTCAGAGAGTATTAAAAAGAAAAAGTTCAAACAGAAGATGATAAAGTAAAAAAAAAAAATTTTTAATGGAAAAAAAGGAGAAGTATCTGGAAATATTGCCTTTTCTACAAATAGCTGTAAAATGTGGATTCCAATCATAAAGTGTGTATAGTGTAATAAATATTCTATCTATTCAAGCCATGAGCATTACAATTTTACCACTAAATACAGTCATGATTTATGACACAGACAAGCACACCAAACAATACAGAATCTGTACACTAGAAGTGGTTTCAAAAAAAATAGAAAAAAAATAGAAGAAGCTTAGCCTATGGGAAGCATAAAATCAGCAAAAATAAGTGAATTAAATGAAGAACCAAAAAAGCATACAAAATTAAAGAAAAGAAACACAGAATGCTAAAGACTGAGATGAAAAAAACTTGGCAAGTGTGAAGATGAAAAGAACTGTGTAATAACATCACTCATTTCTCACTGAAATATTCAGTCTGGGTCTTGAGTTTGAATTTTGGTTTTATGGCGTATCAGCACAATAACGGCCACTTTGTGCCCTTCACAGTCTTTTGGGGTACTTTATTTACCTTTGCTATTCAGAGCTTCCTCAAATTAAATTTCACAAACAGAATTAAATAGTTCTGTGCAAAGCTTGATTACATTGATAAAATTCTCAAAAATTGTTTTGCTTACATCTGAACAGAATTTTGTAAATGTGCATAGGACCACATTTGTGGTCATTGATTTTGTGCATTTTTAAGCTTTTTTTTAACACTGTTTAATGCGAGGGGGCAGACAAAGGAGAGAGGTGTCAATGTAGTCCGCATATTAAGCATAACATTAGCCCCAAAATGAAACCACATTTGTACAAACAATCGAAAATAACAGAAATGACCAAAAAAAATGTTTTACTTGAAATTTAAAATGTTGTGCTCCCACTTAATAAGCAGAAAAATTAAAATTCCTTGATAGAGTTTTTGGCTAGAAGAAAGATAGCGGAGAGTGTTTTTGCCTTCTGCAATTCCCTTCAACAAGACATTATAGCTAGACATGTGCCACATTTAATTAAGGTTCCTTCATGTAATAAGCCTGTTATTGAGTTATGATATGTTTATGTAATGATTTGTAAGATGTGTGTACCATGGAGCACCATGTATGTGCTCCTAAATGCTCTGTGATTCTTATCTTGTCTCAAAAAAAAAGAGTTGCTATCTGCAGTTGTGTAAATACACTGTTGTGGCTTTCACTGTTAATCATGCTGTTCTTTATGATGGAAGACATTATTGAAGCATTTATCAACAACTGATGAAATTATTTTTTTTCAGAAAAGCTGTGGGATCACAGAAAGGCTAAGAACAAAGTTAAAATATGCGAGAAAAAAAAAGAAAAAGAATTGTATGTTGCACTTTATAGTGCATCATTTTTTTTTTTAGAATAAGCAAGATAAGCATCAATTTTCTCAAAAAACTGCCTGTTGAATTTGTTTAAAATTTTGTACAAAAGTTCATATTTCACACTAAACATAATGGAACTGGGTCTTTACTTTGTTAGGCTGTAGCCTGATTTTACATGTTCGCTTTTTGGCACTGTGTAAAAAAATCATATGCAGACTGAATTATTAAAAAAACATTTCTATCATATTAAAGTGTTCGAAACATGAAGATGCACTTTGGAAACAACGAAGAATTAGGAAGGAAAAATATATTTCTAATATGGGGCTTTGCAAACATGCAACTTTGTTTCCTTTTCTGCCATATGTCTGGAACTCGCTGCCAAAATCATTGCGAGAAGCATCTACCGAGTCAAAATTCAAAACTGATCTATAAACCCATCTTTTCAAAAAACACTTTCAGTTGTGAAGTCTCATTCCCAATCCATTTCTTTTCTCAATTCGTTTTATTTTTGCTGTTTTATTGTTAAATTTTTACCTTATGGTATGTTATGTGTCTGTGTCTGTGTCTTTGTATGTATGACTAGCATCAGATTGTGTTTGAGACAGATAGAGAGAGAAGGAGAGAGAAGGAGAGAGTGACAGAGAAGGAGAGAGAGAGAGAAAAAGAGAGAGAGAGAGAGGGTGAGTTGCAGATGGAGGGAACAAGACTTTCTGTAAAGTGCCAAGATCAAACTGTTTGGAACCGGCGCTAAATAAATAATCTTCATTATTGTTATTATTATTATCATATTTTAACAATAGCAAGGAAAGTAGGACTCATATGCTGAATTTCCGTACCAAAAAGTCCAGCTCTATTTCATAAATAGTGAATTATCATATATTTCAGTTGTAAAGATTGTAGAATCTGGAGTGGTCATCAATGAATGACAAAGAGGAACTATAAGGCATATCAAATTTTGCCCTATAGTTTTCTCACAAAACAAAAGCTGTGCAGTCCAACTTTGCTGAATCTTCACTTTTATTGAACCTATCTTTACTGGGACAAAAACCGCCCAAATGTGAAAACTTTTCTTTTAAATTCAAACACTGAAATCTATTGATTGAACACAAATTAATGTCAGAATTTCAAGTCTTGTCAAACACTGAATGGTGAGTAAGACTGGCTTTGGGTAAGCTTAAAAAGTTCAAGTATCACACAAACATCCACGAGCATTCCTCTCAGCAATGATGACCCTATGAATTCACTCTATTCACGGTATGATTGCTTTAACTCTGCCAGTCCTGAACACATCTGTCTGACCAAGTGGATGCCATTCTCATGGAGCAGTGATAAGCAGAAGAAACAATTTTTTTTTTTCCCTGCAGTGGCAAATCGAACAAACATCTTATGCCCATTATAAACTCCTCTGAACTGAAGTGTTTGATTCGAGGTTGAAACGTACTTTAATGATTCAAAGTTATACTTGAATAAACCCATAAAATCATTTGATTTTATGTAAAATCAATTTCTGAACAAAGTTGGACCAGGTAGATCTATATAAAACTAAGCATAAAACTGCCAGCAAAATGATTATATACATGGAAACTGATCTATAAGCAGACACACACAAATTACCTTTGGATTTATCTGACCATGAGAGAGCACAGACAATGAAAAGTTCCACAATTTCCAGATTATACAGGAAAAAAACAATGACACATTTAAACAGATAAAAACAAAAGTGCAAAAACAAGAAGATGACATGACATAACCTTAATTCTTGTTTGTTCCAACTCCACTTTTTACACAACTGAGAAATTTGACCAGATACAGTTGCAGCTTTTAGTATTATGATAAGGAGTAAGAATAAATCGAAACCGTGAAACAACTTGACAAGTGCCACAATGCACTTTAAACAAGTGTCGAAATGTGCATTTGTTGTAGCTCCTCGACATACTAAAAGATTTCCAGTTTTTCAGAAAATGGAGATAGAACAAACAAGAACTAAAGTCCCAATGTGCTTTACTGCTACAGTGATTGTGAGTTACTTGTGAAATAACTTTTCGTTCTTATCCTACGTGACTCCGGGGTATCAACTAATCATAACTCCAGTACTGTCTCATTCTATCTCCACATCAGCACATTACGAGAAATTCACTTGTATAGGTTTGTAGACGAACTTTACAAACTGATAGCACAACTTTTTAACCCAATTCTTTTTGGCCATATCATTAGTAAAGCACAAATTCACCGCCAGGGCCATTGTTTACAACCAGGGAATGGGTATCTTTTGGCTGGCTGAATTGTGTATGTTACTCTTTTCAGAGCTTTCTAACAGAATGTTTTTTTCTTTAATCAACCAGAAACTGAGTTTTGAGACTGAGTTTGAGTTTAAAGAAAGCACGCCAACACGATAAAGACCATATCGTACTAGGAAGAAGCAAGACGATGGATAAGATTTAACAGAATTTTAGGACAGAAGAAAACCCTAACAGAAGCACCCACCAACCACCCGCACCAGAAACTGAAGCTGGGCACTAAATAAAACATATGCTATCTACATGAGTAAATTTCATGTGTGTAAGCTTAACAGATGTTTCAAAATTCTGCTCAGCTGAGAAACAGAGCGAGCTCTCCTCAGAACTCTCCTCAAAATTGGATTGCGTGACTTTTGACCCTGAGAACATTGAACAGAGCTGGACTGACCTAAATACGACTGTACACTCTTGCGCCAGCAGCACAGTTGGTTTTCCTGTCCGCAAGCACCAGGACTGGTTCAATGATAATGATAATGAAATCAAAGTGCTCATCAAAGAAAAAAATAGTCTCATCCAAGCTCACTGCAGTGACCCCTCTTCCACAGCAAAAGCTGATGCACTGCGTGCATGTAAGGGTGTACTCCAGAAGAAGCTGAGGAAAATGAAAAATGACTGGCTTGAAGAGCGAGTAAGAGAAACTCAGAAATATGCCGACACAAACAACACTAGAAAGTTCTTTGAGAGCCTCCGAGCTGTGTTTGGACCATCCCGCTCTGGCACTATGCCACTTCTTGCGTCAGATGGTTCAACACGCATTGTTGAATTGAATGCCATAATTCAGCGTTGGGCAGAACATTTCGGAGGTGTGCTAAATCGGCCATCAAATATAAATACTGAGTCCATTGACCGCCTCCCTCAGACTCCTATTAATGCAGCTCTTGCCAAGCCATTCACAGCAAATGAGACCCGGACTGCCACAAATCAGATGTCCTTTAACAAATCACCAGGCGTGGATTCAATTCCTGCTGAGGTGTATGCCTTCGGTGGAGAAAAGCTTATTGAAAGGTTGACCGAGTTGTTCAATCATATGTTGAAAGCAGGGAAGCTGCCACAGGACTTCAAAGATGCTTCAATCATCCATCTGTACAAAAACAAAGGGGACAGCCAAGTCTGTGACAACCATCGGGGAATCTCTCTACTTTCAATTGCTGGCAAAATATTGGCAAGAATGCTTCTGAATCGCCTTCTTGATCACCTCTCGTCAAATGACTTGCTTCCCGAGAGCCAATGTGGCTTTCGTAAAGAGAGGGGAACGGCGGATATGATCTTTGCTGCCAGACAGATTCAGGAAAAATGCATGGAACAAAATAAAGTGCTGTACATCACATTTGTTGACCTCACAAAAGCATTTGACACAGTGTGTCGTGAAGGCCTCTGGAAAATCTTGGCGAAGTTTGGGTGTCCACCCGAATTCATCACAATAGTGCGCCAGTTTCATGATGGCATGCAAGCTGCAGTCAAAAGTAACGGCAGTGTTTCAGAGCCCTTTGCTGTCACAAATGGGGTAAAACAGGGTTGTGTCTTAGCCCCAACTCTGTTCAGCATCATGTTCTCTGGAATGCTACAAGAAGCCTTTAGCTCTCCTCCTCAAGGGGTAAGCATCAAGTACCGAACTGATGGCAGTCTATTCAACCTCAGGAGACTTCAGGCAAAAACCAAAACCAAAAGTACTCAAGTCTGTGACCTACTATTTGCTGATGATTGTGCACTTCTGGCACACGATGAGGATAGCATGCAAAACTGTGTTGATAAGTTCTCTAGTGCCTGTGACAACTTTGGCCTCACAATAAGCACAACGAAGACCGAAGTGCTCCATCAGCCTACTCCAGACGACAAGTACCCTGTGACCCCAAATATCAAAGTCCATGACAGTCTTCTGAAGGTGTCGGAGAACTTCACCTATCTTGGCAGTACACTGTCTTCCACAGCTCGTGTTGATACTGAAATTCCCTCAAGAATCAGCAAAGCCAGCTCTGCATTTGGCAGGCTTCGAAAGAGAGTGTGGGATGTTGCCGGCATTCGCACAGACACTAAGCTGAAAGTGTACAATGCTGTGGTCCTTCCCACCCTACTCTATGGGGCTGAAACCTGGACAGTGTACCAATCGCATGCCAGAAAACTAAATCACTTTCATCTGGCCTGCCTTAGAAAGATCCTAAGGATCAAATGGCAGGATATAATTCCAGACACTGAGGTCCTCAATCGTGCCAAGGAATTGAGGATCTTCTGCCACCTGAAAAAAATTCAGCTACGTTGGGCAGGACATGTTGTCAGAATGCCCGACTCCAGACTCCCTAAGCAAATCTTCTTCTCTGAGCTCTCCAATGGAACGAGGAATGTTGGGGCCCCAAAGAGACGTTACAAAGACACTCTCAAGCAATCACTGAAGGCCTTTGCCATTGATGTGAGTGAGTGGGAAAAGCTCTCGCTTGATCGTGCAAATTGGAGGGCGGCCCTTACCAGAGGCAGAAAAGCATGGGAAGCTGACAGAGTCCAGCAGGCTATCAAAAAAAGAGAACGGCGCAAGAAAAGGCCCAGTGGTACTGAACCAACGGAGCACTCTTGTCACTTATGTGGAAGGGTCTTCAGGGCAAAAATAGGACTTATCAGTCACATGAGAAGCCATAAGTCATGAAAGAAGTCTTTCCATTCTGTCCTCTGTGTCCTTTACTTCTCTTTATTGTCCATGTGTTGAAATTCTCAACAATTTCTGTTCTTTATTCCTCTGGTGTTGTTAAGGTCATCATCATACCTGATGGACGAACTATTATTATTATTATTATTATAAGCTTAACAGATGCTGAAGCATGAAGAATTTGGTATGGCTCTGTCCTAGATATTAATTTAGAACCAACTGCTCTAAAACAACATTTCAGATACTTGATTGATTGATGCTGCGTAATATCACATCCCATTCCCAAACTCTCAGTCCCCCTTCCTAAAAAAAAAGCTGACTGTTGACAAACATGTATAAAGATTTGATTAGTTAATGAAAACTTACCTGAGGCTGACTCAATGTTGGTTTCCCCAGTCTCAATTTTCACAACATGACCCAGAAGTTTGACATATTGGGATAGAAAGTGCTGACTGACAATGTAACCCCTGAATACCTGTGTATAAGAACACACAATAAACAATGCTTTTATATATGAGGCAATGGGACAGAATCCGTGACGTCACAGTTTCCCAAGTTGAGAAAATTTAGCAAACTGATGGTGGGTCTCAAAATATCAATTTTTTTTATTTTTTTTTGGCTAATTTAGTTTATTATGTCAGCTATTATTTTCTATGAATGATAAATTTGAAAGATAACAGATGAACAAGGAGCTGCACCGAATGGAGACCTAAAGAACAAGAGGAGTCCCAAGAGACATCAGAGAGATGATATTTTGCAGACAGGCATGGACAAGACAGACGAAAAACAGAGGTGAATGGAGATCACTGGTGGAGGGCTCCATCCTGCAGTGGACAGACAAGGTCTAAAATGAACAAGAACAATCATTTTGCTAAACTTCCTCAACTTGGATGGTTGTGGTATATTGCCGAATCCATGCCCTCATTGATTTCTTCCATCATCTATATTTGTCACACATCAAAAGAAAACTTACAAAAACTAAGACTTGAAATTAGTTGTGTAGAAGTTCTGCATTATATGTGAAATGAAAAACAGTCAAGCCTTGTTGTGACCTCATAGATTTTCCATGCTTTTTTAACTGTACTGTGTTTAAACTCCTGAGAGGGAAAGACAGAAAGAAACACGGGCAGTTGAAATTTGTCATGAGTGGGACAATTTTTCCAGCGGATGTCATTGATCAAATCTAACACATTCTACATTCCCACCCAATTCACAATAGATCACTGTTGAAAGTTATAGCTGGAAAATGGGTTTATTTAGCTCCAATTATGAAAACTGAGCGATGTAATGCATGTGAAAATGGAATGTAAAAGAAATTGTGCTGACTAATAATAAATATGCTTGTGTAATCTCCATGATGCGGCTTAGCATTCCGAACAAAGAGACCCCTACTGGCTATTTTTCAATGAGTTTCAAGGAAATTCATTTAAATTGAAGGATTTTTCAAGGAGATTTCTCTCTGGAGCTAAAATCAGGGAATTTTTAAGGAATCCTTGAACTTCAGGAGGTTGCCGGAATTCTTTATATGGTGTTTGAACTAGAGGAGACAGTGAGTACCTGACTGGTGACCAGATGGTTGAAGATTGGAATGAGAGGCAATGATGACTTCAGTTGCTTGACCTGGATTGTGCTGGGATGTTTGCGACCCCCGACCTGGTCCAGACATTCTAGAATTTCATCTGTCCAAATAGAAAATAAAAAAATACCCATATTTATCAGTGATACATTTGTAACCAATTTAGACCTCACTAGATCCATAAGGTCGTCCATTGAGCACCTATGAGTTCTTGCCTAGACTCGAGCATATATGCCACAGGGCAAAAAGAACAGCACCTGTGCTTCAATATTATGTCCAAGTGAGATGTATTAAGTATGGTGGCTACGACGGCATTCATTTTTTGTCCAGTGGCTTCAGTTAACTTTTATAGAGTGTCTCCCAAGCAAAGCTTATTAATGAGGAGAGACAATGCAAGAATAAAACTGACTGCACCTGGATTTGTTACACATTTTTAGGTCAATACATTTCAGGTATGCTGACTCAAAAATTGTTGTGCAATAATGCACTGTTTTGGCTATTTTGAGGGTAAAAATAGAAAAACAGATACAATCAGAATCGGAATTTTAGTAGTACATACATTTGAAGAAGTGATGAAAAACTGCAAACAAAATAGTTTCGTCCATATGGAATTGTTCCATCATCTATATTTGTATGAATCAAGAGAAAACTGTTACAAAAACTACAGTTTGGAAACATCATATGGAAACTTTGGTTTTTCTGTGAGATGAAAATTGTCAACTATGACCTCATAGGTTTTCCATGGTTCTTTTAAGTGTTTTTTTTTTTCAAGTGTTTAAATTCCTGAGAGGGAAAGACAGAGAGAGACATAAGCAGCTGAAATTTGTAGCCAGTGGGAAGCAAATTCTGTAACGGAAATATCTACTGACTGACTGATAATGTTTCCTTTTAGCCTCCTATGTTTTGTACAGCATGAAAGTATATTTATTAGCATTTAAAGAGAGAGAGGAGGGGGGGGGGGGGGGAGGAGATAGAGAGAGAGAGAGATTGTCTGTATTTCCTTGTAAAATTCTTTGGGTCCACTTTGTGAAGACAGGCCCCACATAAATGTACTGTGTCATTATTATTATTATCCTAATCAATTACCCATGACTGAGGGCAGGCGCTGGACAATTCCGGAAACCAACAGTTCCAGACATTGACCTAAATACTCTTGAGCTTCTACTGGCTTGGATTTGGGCGTGCGGGGAGTTTGTCGTCTGCTATCCCTCTCGATGTACATCACCAGCCTGGAAACAATGACAACATTTAGAGAGGGATTTAGCTCTGAAGCGCACCAGCTGATTTTGATCCACCGACTAACTGGATGGTGACGTCAAGACATTTTAGTTTCAGTGGGATTGTATGATTTGGCTAGTGCATGGGATCTTATACCACTGTCTTGCATTTTACAAGATCGGCCTTTATCAAGGAATATACATAATACGCATGAAAGTAAACAGAGCAAGATACAAAAGATTTTTGCCCTCCGCAATTCGTCTCAATAGAACATTATAGCTAGATTTGTGCCATAATTTACTAAGGTTCCAAGACATGTTACTACATATAATGTGCCTGTTATTGAGTTATGATATTTTTGTGTAATGAAGCATAAGATATGTGTACCATGTATGTGCTCTTATATGCTCTGTGAAAGAGAATTTCCCTCATGGGATAATCAAGTGATTCTTATCTTATCTCATCCATCTTATCTTATCTTCAAGCCTGGCAGGAATTCTGTTTTGTAAAAAAATTATTTCCCGCATCTTTCACATCACCCTAGATACAGGGCAGTCCTGTAAAATTAAGAGGCACACCAGTAGTTGGCAGGTTTGCAAGCAGGTATAATCATCAGGTTGAAAATACGTCTGAAAATTTAAAGCTGTTAGATCCAACTTCGAAACGACATGAATTAAAAAGAATCAAGTGGAAACAATGCATGAGAACACAATTTGAAGTTCCCGCGTTTCTTCAAATAAATTCTGTACATCTAAATGGCTTTAAAGATTATCAAGGCCAATAGTGTTTTAACCCTATAAGTGCGGACTAAAACAATTGGCGTTTTAAAGATGTTGAATAAAAACGAAAATCCCACAACACAATAGAAAATGGTAACACTGGAGATGTATGGCGGCCGATAACTGTAAAAATCAGATATTTACAATATTCTAAACCAGCCTATTTGAGCCATGATGGTGGATCTGTATGTTCAAAGGGTTACGAAATTTGAATATATTTAACTGCCTTTGTGACAAGAGTTACCTTTAGCCTCTTTTTCTTCTTTCTATTGTATACTATCTGGCACCCACCACAAACACCTATGAAGAAAAACAAGACAAGAAACAAGAAAAAACGAACAAGAAAGAAGGAACAGAAAATAAAGAACAAGAACAAGAAATCAGAAACAAGAAAGGAATCAAGAAAATGGGGCAAACAGCCTTTGGCTGAGGTCCATGAGAAATCAAAGAACTTTCCTGATTTACCCATGGCACAGATGGCATCACCTACCTGGCTTGACAGCAAGACAGCAGTAACTCATTATTGTTATGAACCATCTCATAGATGACCACAAATGCTTTACCACGAATCACAGGAGAGGGGCTTTCAAAACAACGCATGATCTTGTTCCGAAAATCCTGAAAACGTTAGTGTTCAGAAGATATCAAATGCTTGATAATAATGGGAAAAAGTGACTGGGAAAAGATGAAATAATTGTTCTGTAGAGAGTCATCGTCAGTTTTTGTTACTCAGGTTCATAAAACTTTCAAAGAAGAGCCACATTTGAGATTTTCCACAGAATTCAACTTAAAAGTGAGCTGTAATATGCACGAAAGACAAAATGTCAATACTTTATTTTCTCAGTTACAGTTTTTTTTCCCTGGCAATGAAGGGAAGGAAAGAGACAAAGATGAAGGCTGGATGGTTGCTGACCCATCATAAACCAGATCATGAATTGAGAAACATATTTCAAATACTCAGATATACTTACTATTACTAAAAAATGTTTGCATGTTGAGGCTTCCCAGTCATTGCCCCAGTACTGCTTAATTCAATATCCACATCAGCATGCTGCAAGAAATTTGCTTACAAAGTTTTGAAGTTGAGCTTTACAGAGTGTTTTATCAGTTCATTCTTAACTTTTCAAGGAGATGCTTACAGAACACTATATATCCCCACCAGACGCTGTGTCTTTCATACCCTGGATCCTTACATCTCCTGAACATCCCAGTTAGAAGACATTCCCTTAACCCTATTTTACATTTGGGGTCTGACAGACCCCAGATATTCATTATAACATCCTCCAACCAAATGTGAAATAGGGTTAAGGCTCTGCAAGTGCATTTTTACTGTGCCATGTTATGTAAAGAACAACTCTGTTGTACATGTTTGTTCAGAGCTCTTCACTGACCTTGTCCTGGAATAGTCTGTTTGTGTATCCTACGGTCATCATGAATACTCCCAGCATGGTGATCACAGCTTGTTGAACTCTCGACACTCCGGCCGTCAATGCCTGCATAACAGAGGTCAGACCACCAGCGTCCAGCAAGTTCTGGAACATGGCAGCATTGTGCCAGGTCAGCCTGCATAATGCCTGGAAAGTTCAGTGAATGCAATAAGTATTTCTTCTCAAACTCCACATTCATAAATGTAAAATTGTTCAACACCTACAGCGTGTCTTTTTAGAATAAGGGGGATTCACATTGATGTCCTGGAAAAGTGTCTGCTGGATTTATTCAATTTTTGCATGGGCTCACGTTTCACACGAAACCTTGAAGAACAGATTTTTTTTATTGTTAAACTATCATAGCAAATGGTAAATTTTTGTCACAACCATCATTCTGCTGGATTTTCTCAACTTCAGCAGCTGTGACGTATTACAAATTCTCTGCTATCTCCTCATATATTGTTTACCCTTAACCAAAACCAGCATTAAAATTGGAATTTTCCCAAGAAATCTGTCAACTCCCCTTTCCTTGAACTTCTTCTGTTCATCATTCCCAACTCACCGAGATGGCCGTACATCTGACAGCATCCACTGCAGAATGTTTGAACAAATACCACAGGCTCTGACACACCTCCTGGGTCACAAATTTCTACAAGTAAAAACAAAACAAAAAAAAAACATCACAGAGACCTGGAATAAAACAATGGTCACTCCGTTTCAGACGAACTTGCTGACCTTAGTCATATATTGTATCTCATGCTCATGTCCTATTATTAAATATCACAGCTGCCATTTAGTAAACAGTCAAACTCATGTCCTATTATTAAATACAGCTGCCATTTCGTCTACAGCCAAACTCATGTCCTATTATCAACCCTCATCCCACATTGAGTGATCTTGTCCACGTAACACCTTGTGTGGGGATAGCCAGCAGCCAGTCAGCCGATTGTTCATGTGTTGCCGATAACCTCGGCGGTCAGGTCTTTTTGAACACGAGTATCGTGTTTACTTCAGAATGCAAATAACAACAATAATGGTGGATAAATCGTAAGTGACCCCTATAATACTTGGATAAAGTACTTGTGATGAGATGGGATAGTTGTATTGTTAAATAGAAGCTCCATAATCAAGGATTTTCTGCATTTACATGCCCTATAACACACGTTTTATCCTTTTCCCAAGAGCTCTGCACTTTTTTTTTGTCCCTAAGTCATTCAGGTGAACAAATTATTTTTTTAAGCCAGGCACCTAATGTACTAACTACATGTATCATGTACTAACTACATGTATCGTGACATTGCCCTCTCCCTCCTCCACTACGTGAAGGTTCAACTATGATGTTAGTTTTCTTAGCAAACTTTTAGCAAGAGATTTGATTCCCAGCTGGTAGAGTACATACATGTACTGAAAAGTGGTTTAATCAAAGCAGCACAATATCGCTCTAATTACCACATCAAATAAAGACAACGACCAACAACAAAGTCGGTCATTTTGTCCCAGTTTTCTCTGATGAAAAACCTACCGACAGATGCCCATCTACAACATTTCACCTCATATTGCATCGGAATTTATTATTACAGACACAGAACGGCTTCTCAAATGCGCAGATGGCCCCCTTCTCCTTATTTCACATTTAGATGACAACCAGCATCAAAGTAAAAGTTTCCCTAAGATTTTCCCCAGTTTGAACTTCATACTGTCAGTACTATTACATGAGTATGACGAATAGTTACAAATAGTTGCATCGAAATAAACAAAATCAGATGATATCATTTTGTGAGTTATAGTAGGGGTGACAGGATAGATAAACAAGCGAAACGAGTGTGAAGAAAAATGTGAAAAAAATGACAGGCACAGCAACTGAAGCAGCAGTGCTATACAATAAATTGGCCTCCCACAGGACCCAGTTTATAAAAGGTAGGTCAAAATAGTGGCCTTGCATGCCCCGCGAGGAGACCAATATAGGACGAGAATTAAATACAGCTGCCACTTACTCTACAGACAAACTCATGTCCTATTATCTGCCACTTAGTCTCAAGTCAAACTATAACTCATACATACTCTTAGATTTGATGTCAGTCATAAATATTTTGAATTATATTTATGTGGACTTGGTCATCTGATTATTGTGCATGTATTTTACGAATCTCAGATTTGAGGAAGACATGAACACGTCTTCAAATTTGCTAAGTTAGGATTCCCTGTAAGTTGATGTAAAACTTTGCAGTTCACACTTTCACTTACCTGGGCATGGGATGACCTTGTGGCTGTAACTGTTTCAATGATCTTCGCTGAAATGTGGTTCAGTATCTGATCATCCTGAAAAAATTTCAAAGTTGCAAGAAATGACCACCAGCTACAACTAGATGTTAAATAAATACAACTGTGTATTACACATGTACAACTGGCTGTTAGTTTCAGATAGTTCACGGAAAAGCAAACAAAGATGTCACTGTAGCGTCACTAAGTGGGCTATTATGAATTATAAACAAGAATTGTATCTGTCAACTTAATAAGACTGAATTGATGATGGAATGAGTCATCATGATCAAATGGATTTCTTTTTCTCTTTTCAGTTAATTTGCTTGGTTGTTGTGAAGTCAGCAATGACTGACCACATTTATCCGTGTGCAGTATTGAGACAGACAGGTCCAGCGAGGCATACAGGACTGAATTATGTTTGTATAAACATGACATATAAAATGTTACAACATCAATACTATACAATATATTTCAGGACTTGCAATGTTTGATACCAGTTACTGACTAAACCACAAAAAGGATAAGCTTCAAAATTTGTATGTAGGTTATAACTGATACTCCAATCATAATGTAGTCACCAGTGATTATTTCTGTGCATTCAGTCATTTTTTCTATAGCCGCCAGATTACTAATGATTATGGTAAAATAAGCATTCAGACTCCATTATTTAGGTCACAACTAAAAATGAGAATAAACACAAACGGCGTATCATCCCTGTGCAGCTTTATTCTATTTCCTTCTTTTACAAAAATGGAGACAAGACCATTATATGGCATGACAAAGTGTATTCTCCCCCAAAAAATGGTGAAAGTATCTCACCTTTGCTAACAGAATTTAAAGTGTTAGAGAGACAATAAATATTACACTTTGAAAAGTTTTAACTACAAAACTAACCACTCGAGATGCTCTGATGTGGAGATGGAATTAAGCAGCACTGGGGAGACAATCAGGTAACACCAAAAAAAAAAAATTATAATAAATTACCCAAATACAACTCTGATCAGACAACTGTCAATAGCAAAGAAGATTCATGAAGAACAAAGTAAAACTTACGTCTTCATGAAGGCTCTGTCACATGCAAGCACACACATGTCAAAGATCTTACAAAACAACGAATACAGTCCACTAGGCATCTTAATATCTCTTCCATTCAAACTGAGTCAGTCAGTGCTACTTGTGGCAACAGACCACACCTCATCAGTAAATGTTTCCATCCATCAAACTTGTATTTTAGATATACACCTTTTGTCCTATAAATAGATGGCGTATCACTACAGTCACAAAATATTTTAAACAATATATTAGAAGTGTGATATGTGCAATCATCTAATCCATTTCCTGAAATTTTAACATTTGTAAGACAATCTTCAATCACATTTTTCATGCCTCCTGGAGTTAGATGGATAGACATGCAGTAATGATATGATCAAACTGCGCTCATGATTGCTATGTGTGATATTATACAATTCAGTCCAGCATTGGTACAGCATTACTGGATAAAGTACATACAGCTTATCATAAAATTGTCCTTATTTGCAAACTTGACATTGTAAAAATAAAACACCATTAACCCCCCTGCATTAGGTTAGATAAAGCACCATCCTGTCCAGTGACCACAACTAATACTTTGCTTACCCCTTCTCTAATTCCTCTGATAATGGTGGTGAATGCAATAGATGGGACTGCCCAGCTCTCCACTGATTCATTCAGTCTTTGTTCCTGGAATGAAATCAACACGAACACTTCAGTTATCTTTTGCAAGCATTGATTCCAATGATAAAAATCAAACCACAAATAAGTTTTCAAATTTTTCACCAACCTGCCAACTAAATGACCATTTCAATAAGGGACAACACAAGAGACATGTGAACTCATGCCATATAAAGGCAAATAGAAACTGTCAGTCAGTTATGAGTTTTTATGACTTTTAAACATCAGCTGAAGAGTTATCTTTTTACACTCTGAATGTTCTTGTATGCCTGTGTATTGTGTGTGTGACTATAAAAATGATATAAATGTTAATGGTTGTTAATGGGATGAAGCACTAAATAAATGCTGTGTATTATCATTATTATTATTATTATTATTATTATTATTATTTCCATAGACAGGAGAGCACAAATACAAAACATTGTAATATATTTCACATGTTACATAATGTAGGTCTATGTACAAGATATTAGTATCATGTGAAACAGCTATCACTGTCTTGGACTCTTTCCCAAACCTGGCAAAGAATTCCTTTACCACAAAAAAAATTTAAAAAACATTTCTCGCATCCCTCCCCACACCCTACATAGACGACTGTCTTGTAAAATCAGGGACTGATAGCTGATCTGCCTTTAGTCAAATTCTCTCTAGACAGACAGTGCTTTATCTTACAGTCCCACAAACCCTACCATGTAGGATCTTTTGCCTCAGCTTTATCTATCATGTACTGGACTTTTGTTACTTGAATATTCTATTCCAACCGTGCCATCCAGCATCTGACTTTGATGGGATGTATTTCCGTCTTCATAGACTTTCTTATTCAGGCAGCATGGATATTTCTCAGTCTGCGGCATCCATAAATCATGGAAATTTTGCATGAAATACA
This sequence comes from Onchidella celtica, assembly GCA_963931925.1. Classification (NCBI taxonomy): domain Eukaryota; kingdom Metazoa; phylum Mollusca; class Gastropoda; order Systellommatophora; family Onchidiidae; genus Onchidella; species Onchidella celtica. Next base: position 32,917,689 of record OZ007583.1, on the reverse strand, counting down.
AATGTGCCCATGACTAAGAGCAGTCTAACTCCACTCTTTTTTTTTTTCTGAGAAAACTGATATCGAATTTTTGCTTTGATCTGAATAAATGGTAGGGTAAGTAATTATCAGTTTGTTTTTCCGCAGGGTATTTACACTATTATTCCACTGAAAATTGAAAGATCGTGTCAATATTCATAAGGTTATGTCAGTTTTAAAAAAACAAAAGTTGAGTAAGACCACTCTTGTACTCATGGGCACGGATGAAAACAAGCAGCTGCTCACCTGTTCTGCTATCAAGCCAATCATCTCCCCAAGTGCTGGCAACAAACCTTGTTTCAGTCGATTGTTCTTCATGTTTTCTCTCAGCAAATCTGTCAGTGCTGACATTGCCTGGAGACAGATGTCAGATACCAAATTATGCCACATCCAGATGGTAAGAACTGTTGCATAAATAACTGCACAGATTTTCCCCAATGAAGCGCTGGTCAAGGCCAAAAGACCTTATTCCTTTTCGAACAACTTGCAACAGATAAGTTACTATCATTTGTATAAATAATTATTTGAAATGTTAAAAAATATTTTTCAATCTTACTATTATATTTTTTTGTTTGTTTGCCTGGCAAAGGTCCACCAGGACTGAAACCTCGTATTTTTCCTTTCTAGTTCTTTTGAGATTTATAATATTTGTTAACTGTTTCTGATGCAGGTTTTTTTTTGCCATATTTCAACATTGCTTGTGTAGCAATTATGTGTTCTCAGAACGTACTTATGGAGACAGGTGAGTGTATGTCAACCACTCATCTACAAAAACATAACTGGTACAACTGTTTACAAAACAATTTTGGGAAGTAAATTTTTGTCATACAAAAGGTCCTTGCCAGTGTCAGTATAAAGCTTACCACCAGGCAAAATCAAAAAAAGTTCACTGTTCTGTTCAAGAGGGGTAACAAACAACAGGAATCTCAAGTCTCTAATTCTTTTTAAAACGATGGATCAAGGTGACAACGCTTCCCCCAATTAACGAAATTGTGAAAGTATCAAAATGTAGGCTCTGTGTCTTTTCATACCAATATGCACATATAACCCGGCAAGTTAACTTTCATCCATCTACTAATTTTCATATTTTTTCAAGTCACGAGTAGTTTAGAAGCGTTTCATTTAACACACTTATTTGCCTGGCACCATAATAATGATTTTAGATATTTTTGTGGTACAATAAACCTTCCTTTGACAAATTTCAGAGAGTTCACAAAGAAAATTTTCGCATGGGATGCAGAAAAAGATATTTTATAATCAGTCCTGGGAATGAGGATCCAGGTATTCTGAGGACACGTATCTTTTCCTCACCTCTGACAAATTGATGCTGGTATCCAGTGTCTCAGTGAAGTGAGCCACAAGTGCCAAAGCACGAGCAAATTTCAGTCGTCTATGGGAATAAGAGACAGGAATTTTTTTTTTTAATATTGTAAATTGGTTGATCAAAGAATTTCTTTAATGTTTGTCACTTCCTAAATGATAATCTTAAAATATTCCTACAAATTAAACCAACTGGAAAAAAAACGTTTTGGCTCACAATCTTACACAAAAAAAATTAGCAATAGATTTGCCAGGAAAGTTGTAAGTCACAAATTTACATGATGACCTTGTGGGAGTGTCTCTAGCACACATAAATCTTTTCTTTAAATGCATTTGCTGCCATACAATTTCTGCAATAAAATATTAATTAACATGGATAAAAATCTTAAAGGTAAATTTCTGAATGGCAACCATGAAGTAAAATTGCCTGATGCCAAAAACATTGCAAAAGTTTGATCTCCAGAGATGAGTTAGAAATGACAGAGAGAAAGACAGCCATTTTCTGTGAATGCCAATTGGCCTGATTGTTGCATATCTTCACTGTATGTTTCTATCCACCTAATTTTGACCTCGAAATTTTACGTGGCACAAAAAAAAAAAAAAAGATAAAAGGTCCACAAAAGTTTCATTCCAGGATATGGTTCAGGTGATTGAAAGTGCAACATGCCAAATGTCTAATATTTTTTTTAATATAAGCATTGCTGTGGTGATGCATTATCAATCTATAAGCTAAATGGCGTTTCTCCAAAAAAAAAATGACTTAGGGCGACAGAAGCATTCAGGAATAAGATGCTGTGCTATCTAAGTAAAGGAAAGATCTTTTACTTGAACTTACATGTCCAAATGCGATGACTCCTTTATCTGTTTGACCATGATAGTTAACAGACCATTCTGGGCCTGGAAAATGTAAAAACAATAAAATATACTGGCAAAATAATAGCAATTCAACCTATTTCTGCTGCCACTTACAGTGAATTCCATGGTTGGATGAGTCCTTTCACATTTAAGGTGACTTCTGAGGTGTCTATAAATGGACACAGTGAACATTTGGGATTGAACAGTTCATTTAACCCTTTGAGTACTGACTTAAACAATTGGCGTATTAGAATTGTTGCATAAAAATGAAAATTCCACAACGTGATAGAAAATGGTACATACTGGATCTGTGATATATGGCAGCAGTTAGCTGTAAAAATCGAATATTCAGAATATTCTAAAACATGGCGAATTTGAGTCATGATCATGACTCTCCGCACTGCCAAAAAGGCAGCTCTAAACACTAAAACAGTTAAAGGTGATTTCTATTTCTCTTCACATACACAAAAATAGAATGCAATTTTACCTAACACAGCTTTAAGAATTCTGTGCACCTTGTTTAAGCACAGTTAAAAATTGAGTTTTAAAATTGTTTCAAATCTTAAAGGTGTGTTGTGCTTCCATACCAAAGCTGTGGAGAGTTGTCTACTGGAAGCCACGCAGGCGATGTAATGTAGCAACTGGATACGTTTCTGAGAGGGAGGGCCTTTCTCTGTCTGTGTGATGTTGTCTGTGATAGCTTTGGCCTGTTTTTGTATGTCTTTCTCCTGCAGACTGTTCAGTTTCTCAACTGAACACATAAGAATGAAAAATTATCAAATTGCGATCATTTTCAGCTGTTTTATACAAGGAGAATAGCCCAGCATATGCTCAGTTACAAATGCTTTCCTCGGTACTTTGATTCACATTATTTTGTGCACTGTAACAACTTCATGCTGTCCAAAGTGTGCCACCCAATTACCAAAGGATGACATCACAGAGATAGTGACAGATCCGTGGTGCTTAGTGGAGAATCTGTTTCTTAAAAAGCTGACCTTGGTGTATAATATCAAAAATACTGCCAAAACATTCTTGACATCGATGTCTGAGTTTCAAAAGAAATATTTTGTCATCATGAATTGTATTTTGTAATCTTCATTTTTTTTTTCTGGGTATTTTTTTTTTATACAGAAATGGTGAAGTAGGTTTGTTGATTATTAAAGACACAAGCATGGCAATTCCAACACACCTTCCCTCCCCCACCCCACCTCCTCTTCCCTCTACATTAAAGCAGAGGAACTGCAACTTCAATTTAAGCCAAAATCCTACCCAAATATTTCAATTGAGCTGAAATTCTCCATACACTGAGGTTACTTCAAATGTTAACCACTTCACAGGCTTACGAAAATGTTATATAAATCTACACAAACAAAGTGCATGCACTGGACGCCATTTTCAAATATTGCAGATGGGTGGAAGAAAGACCCCGTTTGTATATGCGCAAGAAAACATTGAGACTATCTTCAACATTTCTTTGTTGTTTGTTTTTTTTCAATATTGTGCTTTTTTTTTTCAGACCAGCTTGATTGTGATTGTGGTCAGAAAAATGTCAGCACATGGATCATTTGAGCTAAATTCCCATTACAAGGCAGATAATTCTCATGCCTGACACTTCAAACTTCCACTGTGTGTTTACTGGCCGTCAGTCAAAGAAACTCATGCTCAGAAGAAAAAAAGCGGTACTTCGGGCTACTCACCACCAAATGGAGGCACAGGCAATGTTTTGGCATCAAATTTGTATGGTGGAACTTTCTGAATCTGTGTGGGAAAAAAAAGAGAAATTTTTGCAAGGAGCTTTCACTTTTTTCAAACTAACTTGGTACAAAAATCTTCTACGCAGTTTTGAAATATGACCAACATTTAACTTTGTACCGAGTCCTCCTGCAACTAAATAACTTCTCCTCTAATTTCTCTAGACAATCTTACCTGTAACCCTTGTTCATATAGGTGACATTATGAGCCTCAAGAAATCAAATCTGTGTTTAACACTTGAACTCTACTAATAAACAAACAATAAGAAAATGATCATTAACAATGACCTTCATATACATGATATTGTAACCTATGATTGTGCCATGTCTGGCCGCTCGACAGACAAGAAATATTACAGTATTACAATACTGCTGCATAATACTAATAACCAGTGATATATATAAGCAATATGTTGATGACACTGAAAGGTTATGGAGTTATCAAAGAAGATAGTAGTATAATAAATAAATAAATAAATGTGAAAGCCTCAGAGTTGTATTTCCTACTGGCAAATCAGTTCCAAAAGCATGACAGCAGGCATTGATGATATTGCATGCGTATTCTTGGTTGAAATTTGATTCGTACAGTTTTGAAATAATGCTTATCCAATGGACACCTCTGGTCACTCACCTTTGGATTATCCACTATCTGGGTGACCAGGAAATCACTATCATGGAAGATCAACCGTTTCATTTCACTCCCGCTGTCCTGCAAACTGGCTTCTCCATCTGTCGTGTTGCCAATTGTCTCCCGAGTAGTCAGCGGAGTCTGGACAACTAGTCTGTGAGGGGAGGTCACTCTCTCATCTGGTGGCACTGCAGTGTGTGGCCTGGCACTAAAACAGGTTCCAATGCACAAAATAAATTAACTTCAATAAATTCAGATCAGACAAAAGCAGAAACAAATGCTGTCAAGAAATCTTCCTGGCTATTTATTGTAGGTTGTTTTTTTTTTAACAAAAATAATTTCCACTCAGGTCTTGGATGCATCTGAAGTTCAAAAGCAATACAAGATCGGTGGAAAGTACTGTCCAGACAAAGATTTGCAGCCACAGATACTGAAACTCCACCTCTGCATGCAAGATTTGTTATTGAGCAAAAGTATGCAGTCACTACATTAACATCACCCTTCTCCTAGGTATCCCTTTGTGCTCAGTCTGACAGCAAAAGGACTTTCCCATCTGCTCATCTACAAAATCACAAGCTTACTCTGTCAGTATTAGTTTGTTTCACTTGCATCATCAAACATTGTGATGCATTCCCACCCTAGAGTGCATGACAGCTGAGCATGCAAATTTGCAAAGATATGTTTTTTGACACATCGGTTGAGCATGCCCGCCTACTTATAAAAATTGGCTGTAATCCAGAATGAAAAACTGAAACTCTTCGAAGGAAAATACAAAATTCAAAATTTCGCAGCAGCACAAATTCTGAGACATGAAGTGAAACAAATCAATTGATGAAACTCCCAGGAAACTGCCATCCCTTTTTCTTTAATATCATGCAAAAACATTTATTTACCTGAGAGTGAACAGACTCCCGCCACTTTCCATTCCTGGGGCAGTTTTAGGTCGTAGGTAATCTCCCATTCCTGCACCTGTGCCTGCAGTGATAGAAATATACAAAATCATCTCCAAGAATGAACATTTTGTTCAACAAGGAAAATGGGAAAAAAAATTTCCATAATTACCCAATATTTCTGAAGCTGCCCGAGGTGCCTTTATTCAAATAAAAGCAGGAATTTATCTATCATACAAGACAAACACAACCTATAATTGCTGAATTTTGAATTCAAGAATATTTCAGGATTTGTCAACGTTTGGCACCAGTTACCGACTAAACCGGATAAAAGGATATAATTCAAAATTTTTCCATAGATTACAAAATTGATACTCAGATGGTAACAAGGCCATTGCTAATTACCAACATTAAGGCATCTAGTTTTCAAAAAATATACTTTTTCGATTCATTTCACCCTCGTATGGTGTCCTTCAGGCTCCATCGACTTTAATTTGATTTCCGTGCACTTTTTCGTAACAGACACAGTGTGCCCACCATACCAACTTACATGACTGGCAGTTCTTGAGAGGGTGAGAGAAAGAGAGAGAAGGAGGGAGAGGAGAGAAAGAGAGAGTTACTATAATGAGGATGGACGGCACAAGCAGGTTTACCCCAGGCAAAATCAGCAGCCTCAGCTAGTGATTAATATTCTTTTATTTGGAAGAAAGGAAGTCAAGAGGGTCATGATCAACAGGTGATGGGGACACGGATACAGAACTTTGGCAAAATGGCAAACCTTAGGTGCTCGACACCCTGTGATCCTAGTTATTTCTGTGTCTTCTAAGGCAAATCAAATATGTAGTAGATATCTCTCTCCAGTATGTTTGTTCTGTCTCAGAATAGAACTGGAAACTATCACTGAGTTCAAATGAAAGAAATATGACAATCACATCACTCTGAACAAGTACATTTACCTGGTCTACTTCCATCTACAGTATCCAAATTGATGACTGGTCGATCCATACTCCGTCTGGTGTCTACACCTTTGACACGCCCTAAAACAGATCCACCTCCATGTTCGAAAACTGAGGAGGTTCCAACTGTAGTTCCATTGCTGGCCTGCACATCAGGGGCAGTGCCCGTGAAGTCCTTAGCTAATGATGACAGATCTCCTTGCCAGAAACTGTGATTGACAAGCTCAGGCCAGCCCAGTCTTAAATGAGAAAAAATAGTACAACAGCTATAAATAATAATCTAGTGGCTGAGATGTGAGTTACTCACACAAAAAGCAACGCTCCTGTATTGGTACTGGAGAAACTACCTTATAAACAGTGACCAATGCTAATGGTATTTATTTTACTACAATTCATTAGACAACAGTGAGGTGTTTAGAAATGTAGTGCTGAGAAAAGTAGGAATGAAAGAAAGAAGTTCGAATCTGAGACCTCTGCGAAGTAGTATGTTTTTTTTTCTTATAACAAGAGAGTACCAGAAAAAATCATTACTAGACTGTGAGTGAAGATAATTCATGTATTTAGAATTTACATGCTCTACTGAGGTGAATTCATCAATTTTACTCCATGCAAGACATCAAAAACTTTGGCCAAATTTTTTACATATACAAAAGAAAGTATAGGATGAAATTTTTCTGTTCTTTAATCCATATGATACAATTTTCCTTCATTCATTGAGACTCAACAGCCATGTCTTTTAAATCTCCAGAAATTGCAGTGCCTGGGACAGCCTGGGGCTTAAGAGTGTAGCTGATTGATAGGGCAAGAGATTCAGTATCACTCACTGCAGATACATTAGTGGATAGAAGCTTGGTGCCATAGCAGAAGTCACGTCACTTGCCTTTCTTCAATCTTTTTAAATACCCCTCCCCCCCCTTCCCCGTCCCATCATCCCTTTTCTGAGCAGTGATCAGGCAGACATATCTAAAACGTCTCAATCTTATCGTGAATCATTCCAGACATAATTGTTTGGACTTCAGTGCATAAAATTAATACATGTACAGCATCCTCAGTTCCAGCAGTACAAGTTCCTCAACTCAAAAACCTTCAATAAAGCATTTTACATTTCCTTGGACAACCAGGTCATGCCGAGTCTGTCATACATCTTTATTTACAAGAACAGATGCCCACACAGCCTGAATTTGTTCACTGCAAAAACACAACATTACTAACCTCTTTAAGGGATCTTTTGTAAGTAAACCCTGAAGCAGACTGAGAAATTCTGGTGACGGTTTGGCTGACAATCTTGAACCTGAAAGCCACCATAGGGTAAATACTGTATCTGCTCAGGGACAGTTTTTTTTTGGACAGTTTTGTGACCCACATTAAGAATAAATAACAACAGCCCATATCTATAATGTGGACATTTTGAGTTTGTAAAATAAATAATAAGAAAAATTAACATTATTAAGGTCATTTCAACATAATTCTGAAAATTAAAAAAAAACTATTGATGGTCCTTAAGGCAAGATAGAAATTTCTTTTTCTATAGTGTGTAGAAGAAATGAAACAAGGGAAAGACAAGACAAATCAATCTGTAAATCTTTTGTGATTTATTCTTTATTTCCTACATAGGGATGTGTAACCTACATCCTTCTCTTTTTTCATCACATATTTACTAAAATTATATGTGCCTCCCTTCCCCCCAACATTTCAGAGCAGAAAGCATGATTTTAAAGTCCAGACATGTTTCCCTCATTAAATTACCCTTAACAAAACCGAAGGAAAAATAATTTAAATGGATTTATAGTAACAAAGTCAAAAGGGAGAAAAACAAGCTGAAATATTTTAATCAAATTTCTGATGACCTTTTCTCATATAAAAGCAACCACCTATATTTAAAGTTCAAATTTTAATTACAAAGCTCATTTTGGTCAAAGATGGAAAATTTACCATCAAATAAACTGGAAGCAAGAACTCAATTTCTAACCAAGTTTACTTTCATCAGTTGCTAACAAATGCAATTCTGAGTGGATTTGTCCTACTCCAGCTCTCAAATTACCCTCCTCATGCTAGACTGGTGAACTGCAGTAATTTCCAAATATCAGGATGTCAACGCATTATTCCCAGTTTGAACTTAAAACTAACCTTTAACCTTTGGTATTGGAAAGTCCTTTGTCAGGATTCGCTCTTTGATATGTTCTTCTTTCTCAGCCAGGAAGGGAGGATGACCTAATGAAAACAAATTCTTGGAGAATCACCTGATTGGTTAACAATACTAAGTTGTGGTTCAGTAGAAGCAATTTTTAACTTTCACACAGCAATTCTGAAGAATTCCACTATATATTTTCCTAAGGTCTAAAACTATTTCCACCAAATAAACTATTTTCTTAAGTCCTTAAACTATTCAACAGGAATAAAAACAATTATTTTACATTTAAACTAAACTTAACAAAACTGCCATAATGACCTTGAACAATGAAGCACTGTTACACTAAAATAAAATGCTGTTATTAATATGACTTTCTAGTCTTATAACCAAGTGAAGAGGTGAATGTTTGTACTGGTGAAACATGGAGGCTCCCTTTATTCAAATGTCATTTGTTGGTTAAGCTAAGAAAATCCCTGGATCCAAATGTCATATACTGATAAAGTAAAGATCCCCCGATTCAAATGTTACATACTGGTAAAGTAAAGAAGATCTCTTCATTCAAATGCCAAAATAAATACATTGGCAGAATAAGAAAGATCCCTGCATTAAAATGGTAAAGTTAGGAAGAGCTCTTTATTCAAATGTCACATATTGGTCAAGTAAAGAAGATTCCCTCTGTTGAAGTCTCTGTATTATGCTATGTACCAAGAGCAATATGTCACGAGTGGAGTGAGCGATAGTTAATAATTACGGGGGGAAAGGAGGAGAGTAAAATTAACGCACGGAGACAGGGAAGAAAAGTCGTGCATGTCATGAGTGGGGGGTCTGAAGGAGGCGAAAGCGCTGTATAACTATCACTGCAAGTTAGAAGGTCCTAGGGAGCGGATCTGTGAATAATAGCCCATCGGGCAGAGATAAAAGGAAGCAGTCGAGAAGACTAGTGAGAGTCTTTCCAGTTATGACTGGTATGTAGAATGTTGATTGATTATTATGATTGATGTATTATATTATATTCGTCTATTACCATGATGTGAATAAGTATATGTGAGGAATGTGGAAGTCCTTGATATTGGATATAGCAATGTGCGCCATGAGCGATAGATGAAAGTGAGTTCATGGATTTGTAGCGCGAGTGAGTAGTGTGTACTCCGATGGAAGTGTGTTACCGTAAGATGTGTGGTGAGTGAAAGGTGAACTAGTGTGTGTACGTTTCATGGGTTGTAAGGAGAGGTGGAGTGAATAGAAATGGTAGGGTATTATACCAATGTAATGTTATTCTTGTAGGTGTCGGGGACGGGCCGCAGAGCCACCTCGATGAGCACAGGGGATAGGCCAGCATAGGGCCGGAGGCCACACATAGGCCAGAAGTGAGGCTGTCAGTGCAGGACAGTAGAGGCACATAAAGTCGTGGCAGTCAGGCCACGGACAGGGACGTAGATATGAGAGTGAATGAGATACTATATTGTTGCCATGTTGATAGGCTAGTGAACTGATATTATGTTGTTGCCATGTTGATGGCTATGGAAATAATAATGTGTTATTGCCCTGCGGAGGTGCTAGGGGAGTGCTAAGGTGTATGACAATAGGAAGGTGGTATTGAGAGACTGCGGTGCCAGTGAATCATTAATGTACTATTAAGACCCTGAGGGGAGAGGCTGAGGCCGAAGTGCCCCTAGGAGTAACTACCGGATTGTGGATCCGAGGGAGCGTGTGTGTGAGAATAAGGCCGTTGTACGGCAGTCATTTCAATAATATAATATATGTAATTGCGCTAGTATGTGTATAATTATGTTTAATAAATGTGTGAGTCTGATGGGTTGTTCTGTTAAGTGTTAAACTTGTTGTTCGTGATTGTTGTCCTGTCATACTTATTACATCTCCCAGTCTGGGATTTGTGACATTGGGGGCTCGTCCGTTGTGACATTGGGGGCTCGTCCGTTGTGACATTGGGGGCTCGTCCATTGTGACTCGTCCATTTTCGTAATATTTAGTTGTAGTTAGTTAGTAGGTAATTGTGCTGTCTTGTTCGTTGGATGAATGGACATTTCATGATATGATTTATGTATAATAATAATATGTATTGATGCATGTATTTTGATGAATATGTATTAATGTGTACTTAAATTTCAGAGAGACAGTGTGTGTGCGTGCAGCCTGAGGAGACAAGCAGCCAGAGCTCCGATTAGGTCGAGGACTTAAACTCATAAGGCTGAAAGTTAAGTAAAAGTCTAAAATTTTGTACCCTGGATTAAGGGCTGTCTTTTCATCTGTCTGTTTCCCTGTTTTTGCTGTTTTCGTTGTAATTGATTATACGGGCGGTGGCGCGGGTTTGCTGTGTTGAACTTAGTTTATCCTTTTAAAAAGGTGTGGTAAACTTTGGAACTTCGTTCATCACAGTGACCAGTTCTGTAGGGACCTGTAATATTGTTTAGTTGTAGCGTCGATATCTTCCTCGTTGTTTTAGGAAGACGTTTCTCTTGTCCCTCTCTTACCTGTCTGTAAATACGTTCTTTTTTTTTCAGACTCTGTTCTTGTTCGTACCTTGTAGTGTAATCGGCGTATTTAGGTTGCATTTTTTTTTCCATTATATTTTCTTTTTTAGGCCTTTGTCTTAGTCTGGTTCGTTGTCCTTGATGTACTTGTGGTCCTTCTACTGAATTTTCTCATTCTTATCTTTTCCTTTCGTTTTGTTATTTAATAGTGCTAGACATTTTATAAACATACAATTAGTTAGAGAGAGTAGGCTGTAGAATGTTTAGTTAGGGGTGTTTCTGAATTGTATTTGGGTTTTGTTATATCTGGTGTGATCTCAGGTCTCTGGTCGTATCGCTAGTGATCATACCGACAGGTTGGTCGTCTTATAATAGATACCATAACCATAAATCGGTGAAATGGCGGAACTCCAACAACTAATGAAGTTGGGTAAGGAACTTGGCCTGGAGGGAGAAGAGCTACGCGGCTGGATTAAAGAACAGCAGGCGGATTTGCGCGATGAGCGTGCTAAGGATAGAGAGCGTCAACAAGAAAAAGAGGCTCAAGAGCGACAGAGAGAAGAGGAAAGGGAGTTTAAGCAACAGGAAAGAGAGGCTAAGACCCAGGAACAGGAAAGAGAGTTTAAGTTAAAGGAGATAGAAGCTCAAGAACGGGAGCAGGAGATAAAGTTAAAGGAGATAGAAGCTCAAGAGCGGGAGACAGACGCGCGAGTAAGAATCGCGGAATTAGAACTCAAAAAGAATGCGCCAACAGAAACAGTTGAGCGGCAGGTACACAATAAAGGTGGCGTTAGGATTAAGCTCCCTACGTTCGACGACCGGAAGGACGACATAGACGCCTTCCTTTACAGGTTCGAGCTGAACGCACAATTGCAATGGGGGGAAAATAAGGAATTATGGGCCACGTACCTGGCGTCGCTATTGCAGGGGCGAGCGTTAACATACTTTAAAGAGCTACAGCGCGAAGACGTGCAAGATTACGATAAGCTGAAGGCTTTGCTGCTTCGCCGATTTGCGCGTACCGAGGAATATTTCCGGGAGCAGTTTAGGCGAGCACGTGCAGACACCAGGGAGGACTTTGCTGCCTTCGTCGCGAGACTAACGGAGTATTTCGCGAACTGGGTAGACTTGGCGCATGTGGGCGCGGATTTCGCTAAACTGAAAGACTTAATGATCCGTGACCAGCTGTACGCGTCGTGCCACAAAGATCTGGTGGCTTTCCTGAAAGAGAACGAACCCGCGACGGTGCAGGAGGCGTCTAAGTTGGCGGAGGCATACCGTACGGCGCATCCGTCCAAACCAGTCGCCAGGGCGTACGTCCAAGATGCGGGGTACGTCGCCGTTGTCGAGGGGTCGCCGGCAGGACTTGGGGACAGGTCGCGTCAGCGTGGTGCCTATAGCGGGCAAGCCCAGGGGCAGCGTAGGGGCTATCACCAATCACCGGCGTATGGATCCGGTAAGTTTGACCGAGCAGGAGGGCTAGGTCGCGGTAATGGCCGGGGGCGAATTGTGACCTTTGCCGATGACCGACGGCATAGGGACTCTAGTTCCGGTCGCGAGGGGTCACGGGGACCCAGGCCTAGAGCAGCACAGGGATCGGAGTGTTGGACTTGCGGACGCGTGGGTCACTTTTCGCGCGAGTGTAGGGCCGCGAAGTGTTGGAACTGCGGAAGAGCAGATCACATCAGCGTGAACTGCCCTGCAGGTAGGATAGCCGCGAACGTGGACAGTAGCTCCAGTCCATGTTCCCCAAATAAATTTCATCATGCGGCTGCGTGTGTTACATCGGACAACGGAGGCGGACAGTATTCTAAGTGTCCCAGTTGTGAGAAGTTATTATCTTCCGGTGTTTTACCTTGTGGGAGAAAGATCCCCGTCATAAATTCATGTCATACAGGAGGTGGTCTTAGGGTTTATCCGGGGTTTGTTGGGGACGAACCGGTCTCGGTTTTACGAGATACAGGATCTACCGTTGTGGGAGTGCATAGGGACTGCATTCGGGATTCACAGCTTACAGGTGAGACTGTCCCGTGCATCCAATTTTCGGGGGCCATTGAGAAATTACCCATGGCAAAAATAATGATAGATACACCTTTCCTTAGCGGGGAAGTCGAAGCAGTCGTTGGTTGTTTTCCAGGCGCCCAGCTCATCATTGGGAATGTATCACGGGTAGTTTCCCCTTCCGATGAGAACGTGCAAGCATGGTCGCAATCAAAAGGTATTGACTTTTGCGCCGCGGTCGAAACACGCCGACGGGTAGCCGATAAAGATAAGATTAGACCTTTGGCTACGCCAGCGGTCAACCTAGATATCACGCCAGAGCGCTTGGCGAAATTACAAAGAGAGGATCCATCATTAAACCCATGTTTTGGGGAAGCGCGAACCGAGAAAACGAGGAGATATAAGAACGGGTCATCTTCTTTTTTTGTCCACGGGGGCATTCTGTTCCGTATGTACGTCACAGTGGCTTCCGTTCAAAAGCAGGTCGTCGTGCCACGGTCGTTAATTGCTACAGTATTGCGTCTGGCCCATGATGTTCCATTAGCGGATCATATGGGAAGTGCTAGAATCAAGCAGAGAATTCTGAAAGATTTTTATTGGCCGTCAGTATACAGAGATGTACGTTTATATTGTAAGACGTGCAGTGCGTGCCAAAAGACGACGCATAAGGGTCGTTCACCCCAGGCTCCTCGTCAAAAGATCCCCACGGTTTCGGAACCGTTTAAAAAGGTTTCAGTACCTTGTTGATTTAAGAGAAAGACTATCTTCTGCGCGCACTATAGCAGAAGAAGCTTCTGGTATCGCTTCGAAAAGAGCAAAAGACTATAAGGATAGAGGTTCCAAACTGAGAATTTTTAAGCCAGGAGACAAGGTTCTGCTGTTGTTACCTACGGACCATAATAAGTTATTGATGACATGGAAAGGCCCTTATGTTATTGAGCGAGTTGTTTCAAAGGTAGATTACGCTATCCACATTGATGGAGCGAGTAAGGTTTTCCATGTTAATATGCTACAGAGATTTTATGAGAGACCACAGTATCTGTGTGCACAGACAAGACCAAAGGAGACTGTCTTCTCTACGGCTTGTACGGGGGTCGTAGACCAGTTGGACTGTGACGTAAGCGACACCGAGGCGCAGGAAGAGTTACAAATTCAATTGCCGGAGTTAACTGCGACACAAGGTTACAGGGACGTAAAAATTAACCCTGACCTTACGAGTTCAAGGAGTAGGGAACTTGAGACCCTGTTAGCGTCATTCCCGGATGTTGTTACGGATTTGCCGGGTCGCACTACGGTGATCCAGCACCAAATAAAGTTGACTTCGGATAAGCCAGTATTTCTTAGACCGTATCCGTTGCCTTTTTCTTCGAGAGATAGAGTCATAAAGGAAGTTGAGTCAATGTTGAAGTTAGATGTGATAGAACCATCAACATCGCCGTATTCATCACCCATCGTCCTCGTGAAAAAACTTGATGGATCGGTGCGGTTCTGTATTGATTTTCGAAGACTGAACACTATTACGGTAGGCGATAGGGAGCCTATTCCGTTTCAGGAGGAATTAATAGCTTCATTGGCCGGGTCCACGTGGTTTTCCAAGATAGATTTGACGAAAGGGTATTGGGAAATCCCGCTTACTGAGGAGTCTAAACAATACACGGCGTTTCAAACGCCCATTGGATTATTCCAATTTAAGGTCATGCCATTTGGGTTGGTAAACGCGCCAGCGACGTTTGCACGATTAATGAGATTAGTGTTGAAGGACATACCTAATGTCGTGTCATTCTTTGACGATATAGCATGCCATACGTCGACATGGTCTGATCATATTCAGACACTAACAGTAATTTTTCAACGATTACGTCATTTTGGGTTAACTGCTAAACCCGCAAAGATGGATTTGGCATGTCCAGAGATAATATTCTTAGGACATATCGTGGGTAGAGGTGTTCAGAGGCCTGAAGGAACAAAAATTGACAAGTTGGTAGGGTTGCAAATCCCTAAAACAAAGAAACAAGTCAGAAGCTTAGTGGGAATTTTAAATTATTACAGAAAGTTCATTCCAAATTTTTCCTCCTTGTCATCTTCTCTTACTGACCTTACTAAGAAGGGACAACCCGATAAGGTCCAGTGGACGTCTGAATGTCAGACAGCATTTGATAATTTGGTGACAGCATTATCATCGTCACCCATTCTGATATTACCCGATTTTCGATCTAATTTTATCCTCAGAACGGATGCGTCGGACTCTGGTGTCGGCGCTTGTCTTCTACAGGAGAAGAACGAATGTCTCCATCCTGTATGTTATGTCAGTAGGAAGTTATTGCAGAGAGAAAGAAAGTATTCTGTGATAGAGCGTGAGTGTCTTGCCATTGTCTGGTCCGTCCAGAAACTAGGACGTTATCTCATGGGACGAGAATTTTGTATCCAGACGGACCACAAGCCACTGACATTTTTGTCGAAGAATCGTTCGTCCAGCCCACGCTTGTCTAGATGGGCATTGGCTTTACAGCCGTACACCTTCGTCATTCAACCAATTCCAGGAACCAGCAATCATATCGCCGACTACCTTAGTCGAGCCTAGGGGAAGATTTCAGGAGCTTATACATCGGAGGACAGGAACATTGACAGGATCTGTGTGAATAAGTCGACTTTAAAATATTGACATTATAAATATGATATGAAGAATGGTTGATAGGTTGAATGGTTTTTGATTCTGTATTAAGTATTGTGATTAGTTAGCTATTCATGATGTGACACATATATGCATATTGCAGGCCATATTGATCTCCATATTTTCCCCTGATTTCGGTATTTTATATACTGGGGGAACTGATAGGTCATTTTTCTAGTGTAGGTATTGCTCACGCTCACTCGTTGACAGTCATCTTGATGCGATTTGAAATTAATTGCATTAATTTTTTTGGGGTGGGGGATGATGTCACGAGTGGAGTGAGCGATAGTTAATAATTACGGGGGGAAAGGAGGAGAGTAAAATTAACGCACGGAGACAGGGAAGAAAAGTCGTGCATGTCATGAGTGGGGGGTCTGAAGGAGGCGAAAGCGCTGTATAACTATCACTGCAAGTTAGAAGGTCCTAGGGAGCGGATCTGTGAATAATAGCCCATCGGGCAGAGATAAAAGGAAGCAGTCGAGAAGACTAGTGAGAGTCTTTCCAGTTATGACTGGTATGTAGAATGTTGATTGATTATTATGATTGATGTATTATATTATATTCGTCTATTACCATGATGTGAATAAGTATATGTGAGGAATGTGGAAGTCCTTGATATTGGATATAGCAATGTGCGCCATGAGCGATAGATGAAAGTGAGTTCATGGATTTGTAGCGCGAGTGAGTAGTGTGTACTCCGATGGAAGTGTGTTACCGTAAGATGTGTGGTGAGTGAAAGGTGAACTAGTGTGTGTACGTTTCATGGGTTGTAAGGAGAGGTGGAGTGAATAGAAATGGTAGGGTATTATACCAATGTAATGTTATTCTTGTAGGTGTCGGGGACGGGCCGCAGAGCCACCTCGATGAGCACAGGGGATAGGCCAGCATAGGGCCGGAGGCCACACATAGGCCAGAAGTGAGGCTGTCAGTGCAGGACAGTAGAGGCACATAAAGTCGTGGCAGTCAGGCCACGGACAGGGACGTAGATATGAGAGTGAATGAGATACTATATTGTTGCCATGTTGATAGGCTAGTGAACTGATATTATGTTGTTGCCATGTTGATGGCTATGGAAATAATAATGTGTTATTGCCCTGCGGAGGTGCTAGGGGAGTGCTAAGGTGTATGACAATAGGAAGGTGGTATTGAGAGACTGCGGTGCCAGTGAATCATTAATGTACTATTAAGACCCTGAGGGGAGAGGCTGAGGCCGAAGTGCCCCTAGGAGTAACTACCGGATTGTGGATCCGAGGGAGCGTGTGTGTGAGAATAAGGCCGTTGTACGGCAGTCATTTCAATAATATAATATATGTAATTGCGCTAGTATGTGTATAATTATGTTTAATAAATGTGTGAGTCTGATGGGTTGTTCTGTTAAGTGTTAAACTTGTTGTTCGTGATTGTTGTCCTGTCATACTTATTACATCTCCCAGTCTGGGATTTGTGACACAATACAAGACCCATAAGGTTCTGCGCTTCCCCTACCTGCATACATCTCATACAGCACACAACCAAGGGACCATAAATCACTCAGAACATTTGGCTCCTCTCCCTTGACAAGCTCAGGTGCCATGTACAGGACAGATCCTGAAACAAAGAGAGTCACGATTATGAATAGAAATTATAATTACCTGTCGACCCGCTGACTTGGGGAATACACAGATGTGAATTTTAAAGTTGAGTTTCAATCACCAATGTGTAAACCGAAGCGCATAGCAAAATTTCCAGTCATACTTTTTAATTCTATGCGAAAAAAGGTGTAATTTTTTTCCAGCTCAAAATGTCAGAACCCTATCTTCCATTCACCTCAATTGTGGCTCAAAATCAATGAAGGTATTAGAAAGATAGTTAACTTCAAGGCCTTTTGAAATATGCCCACATGCACATTTACATCTTTCTATGTGTAATATGATATTTTTATCACATTCTCAGCTGTTAAAAGTCTTCATGATTACATTGGGGGCCTTACTTCCTTTACTATAATTATTCTCACCTCCCTATCCCAAACTCAGGTGTCAGCAACCATCACTTGTGAGCCGCATGCAGCTTTTTTAGCTTTCATTTGTACACTTTTCTTTTTCTTAACTGCTGGTTTAAAAAAATCTTTTTAAATAAAGAAAAATACTACTGTTGTATGGACTTGCATGTATGTTGTGGTTCACACTGAAGTTAAATTTTATCAAAAATCTTAAACATGGCTCTTCTTCTCTTAAAAGTTCTTTCAACAATTACCGCCCCAATAAGTATAACGGTATAAATTATTAGATGGCAATTCAGAATTGGGGAAGAATTGCGCACAAACTAGGATTGCAAAGGGAGAAATGTGATCTGGGACAGAGAACCAGTGGTCTATGGACAACATTTGTTGACAATCCTTCCTTACCAGTACATTTGTTATATTTCATCATTTCCTCCACAGACTGGCTGCTCCATTGATCTCCTGCCTCTGCAAACTTCAAGAACAGCTCATCCAGATGTTCTCCTTCTACTTTAGATAGGCTGAAATCTGCATACTTCAGCACTCCAGCTGTGTCTAACAGAATCTACAGGTGTCAAAGAAAATACATCTTTCACTCATCAGCAGTGGCTTGTTAATCAAGTAGCTATCATAATATTGCCTTCATTCAAGCAAAGGCAACGGTAACCAGCAGAAGATGTATAAACAGTACTGAACTCACAATGGCCAGTGGTTGGTTATGCAAGCAAATGTAACAATGCAAACTGATACTTTAGTGCTGACAAACACACAAATATGGCTGAAAAGTTAAACTGTTAAGAAAATCGAATGCATAGAATTGAAGCCACCATAAACAGCATGATATTAACATCAGTACTTGTCATGTTTTTCTTTGCCAGCGCTAATTATTCAATTATAATTGACTACTGAATATTGAGCTATGATTTCACAGAGATAATCTGTAAATCTGAACGATATCCTGCACCATGCAACGTACACATTATACATTTGCTTGTGAAGAGGAATGAAAGAAATACCATTTGCAGATTCAACACAATGTTGTTTTTACTCTAAGATTGTAACTGGTTTACTGCGAAGATTTCTCCAGAGATGCCATTTGAAAGTCATCTTTGTACTTGCAAAGTCAAAATGTGGCAAAAAGAGGAAGTATTTAGCAAAGCCTGGCATAAGAAATAACACACAAATGATACCATAAAACGCAAAGGAAAAGGAAAGACAAATCAAGCTATGATGACTTTGAGCCACCAGAAATTGACGGATGGCTTTTGTTCCAATAATCCAAGTCTGGAACTCGAAGCGATAAGTATCCACATTTGCGAAACATTCTACGATTTCTTTATTTGTTTAATTTTCTATCCTGTTACATTTTTTTTTCCTGATGAGGTCAGTTGACCGAAAGCTTGATTTGTTTTTCCTTTTCCTTTGCGTTTTATTACATCCTTTTTTTATTATTTCTGTATGAGGCTTTGCTACATAAAACTTGTTTTCATTTTGCCACATTTTGACTTTGCTTCAAGTTTTGCTGCAACATCACAGATATTCTGAAGTTTTTTATAATGTTTTGTCTATGAGTATTCCAGGTATGTTTATCTTTATAGTGAATGTTTACCTTGCTGGGTCGTAGATCATGAAAAAGGATGCTGAGGGAATGAATGTAATGAAGTCCAATGACAAGCTGAACTCCAAATGATCTGATGGCAGATTCTGGTAGATTGCTGTCCTGAACAATAAGGGTCTCCAAACTTCCACCATTGCAGAGTTCTACAACCAACCACAAGTGGTTGCTCGTCTCATACCACTCATGAAATCGAACCACATTTTCATGTTCAATATCATGAGTCATTCGAACCTAAAAAGAAGAACTGACAGATTAATTATGGTTCATAAGCAAATACTGATGTCTTAAAAAATGAATGCAAAACACAAAATGTTGATATTATATTTGCATTACAAAAAGTTATTTTGAACTTTTCTAAAACCTTTATCCCTTTTGTTGTATGTAAGCATGCAAAGGAAGTAAAAAACAAGAAAACTTTTTATCCTTTGACATACAGAGTGTTTATGAAGTGTCCACAATTTCTTATCAAAAGTGAATGTAAAATGTGGATAAATGAAATCCTTTTGTTCACAACACTTATGTTATTGGTATACTTACAGTATTGGTGACCTCCGGTCGTTTGCATTTGTCAATGCAATGTATTGCCACAAAGTTTATTGTTCCTTTTCGTCTCCCTTTGTATATAATTGAATTGTCTCCCTTCCCCAGCTCTTCATATAGTACAAAATTTTCCATTGCAGCGTAGATGAAAAAAAACTGGAGAAAGACAATCAAAACTTCACAAATTTAATTCCAAAGGACACAAATACAGATCTTTTATAATGGCTCTATTATTTATGTAACATGGGGCTGTAAGAAATCATGGAAACCATGCCAAGCATGAAGAGGCTGAGCAGCAGTTTCAAGTATCAATTAAATACTTTTATTTTGCATAGAGCCTATCTTTTAGTTCCACAAATAATAAATATAAGGTTTGAAATGTCAAGTGTGAAAGATGTGTGCTGCTTGTTATATGATAAACATTCATCGTAAATAACAACTTTAGAGAACATACTTGATGGTTATACCGTTGTTATTTTGAACAATTTCTGACATGATCTTAGGCCATGATTCCTTCATAGGTACGGCTGTATGTTATATATCCTGCATGTACATTTCTTATAACAAAAGAACCAAGAAGCGTAGGCACCAATTTCTAACCCACTTTTGACTTGATTCCGATTAGATTCTAGACATAGAGCAGCTCTAGGTCTAGACCTATCCCTCTGTCTCTGAAAACTGTTGCGGATTTACATTGGCTTTTGAGCAGTAAACTTTTAAGGGTAATGCATGCGGACCTCAATCGAACTGATCTAGGTCTGTGAGACTCACCTGAATGTAATAATCTGTTACTGGATCCGAATGCGTAACGTAACGGGGTGCATCTTCACCATACTAGGTTTGGTCAAATTTCACCGCTAACACTAGTAACAGCATCCAGGAATTTTCATTGTTGACAGTTTATCGATATTTCTTACTGATGGTAACAGTTTCAGTAAAAAATACGAACTAAGCAGGATTTTTGACAAAACAATAGATGTTGGCCACGCTTATTCGCAGACGTCTGGATTTTTGGTTTTGTGATTTAGGAAGAGCTCCTTTAGATCACAATTCTGGCTTGTTTTGTTGCATAATTAGGCTGTTTGGAGTACCACAAGATGTTTCTTACGGCAATGACGCACCAGGTTGCCTCTTTTTTTTAGCGATACTTATCGGTTATTGTGTCCTCGGTAGCATTAGAGCATTAGAGAGACCCTACCAAGGAGCTCCTGGACCCTGCTTAGTAACGCTTTTACTTGGGTTCCCCGGTGGGATGCTAATAAGTAAAATGGCCTGCTGAGTCGGAAAGGCGGTTCGAATCTCCGCAAGAGCCGACTTCTTTTTTTCTCTTGACGCACCATTTTTTCTGCGTTTTCCCCCACTGATCATCGTTGCTTTGCTCCAGAGTATAAAATTATGACTAGAACTTTTTGTCTTTTTTTTAATTATTATTAGCCAATTTTCTCAGGTAGGTGTGAAATCACAGAGAAAGTCAGACAGAGCAAATAAAAATGAACTGAAACTTCCATGCAAACAAAGAATTAGTAAAACAAAACATGAAGCAGAATACCCAAAAAATATTTTTTCTGTAAATACAGGATAGATCTAAGTTACAGTAGAGCTTGTATTAGTACTGTATATAGATGCCGAAGAGAGAGATAAAATTTTCAGTTCATACTGACGAAAAGAAATCATTTACATGTTTAAAATTTGATTTACATTTTATTTCTAATTGGCGACTGTCCCGTTCAATGAACAGGAACGAATAAAATGCAAGAATAAATAAAAGAAGTAATATGGAGCCCATACCGAGTTACAGCCCTTTGTTTACCAGCTCTTACGGCCCTTTGAATTAGGGAGAGGGTTTTTTCTTAAATTGTAAAACCATTACTATTAAACGTAAAGTGCATTTTAAATAGCTCAAATGAAAGTTAGAAGGTTAACCTATCTCATGGTGCTGTGATACTTTGACAAAAAAAATAATTTTGATCATTTAAACTCAAGTTTTGTCCAATTTATTGTAAAATCGCAATACTTGACCACAACACATGAATAATATGTATATATACAATGTATTCAAACTCTGATTTCATATAAATGTTTGAGAAATACATGTAATTAAAGCAACCATGTAATAAAACCTTTTACTGAAAGAACTAATTGCCTCCTGTCACCTAATATAGTGAGCTTTTAGATTTACCACCAGTAAAACAATAACACTATGAGAACAAAGTGACACTATATGTTCTTATCATAGTACTAAAATCAATGGAATATACAACAAGATTAAATGTAAACACCCTTAAAGCAATATAAAATTGTATTTGCCACATTGATTTAAACAGGTGCTAAAACATATGATAGTCTAACACTCTTCATCATCAGTATCGACGGACTCTTCATCATCAGTATCACTGGACGAAAAGTCATCAGATTCATTGAGAATTTCACTTTCTTCTTCTTCGTCATCCTGTGAGCCCAGATCGACTGAAAGAATATCTTGAAGCTCTTTTGGTAGGAAGTCCTTGCTGTACCATTTCACTTCAAGTCCAGCAGATGAGCTGATCTGCCATCCATTGTCCTCTGGTTTGGGAATGTCTGGAAAGTTGACATTTGATCTTCTCCATATTTGGGTTTGGTAATTTGCTCTCTGAGTGTGAAGGAGTAACACATCTCTGCATGGGGACATTTTGCTGAGATCCACTCCATCTGCATGTGAGAGGATGCCTTTCTTTCCTTTGTAACTTTGCTTCACTCTGTCATACCTGACTTTGTCAACGCTGGTGTGTGCTCTGTTTCCATATAGCTGACAAACAAAGGCTTCTATTTTGTTTTGATCTTTAGATGCAATGGTTTCTGAATTCCCAAATCTTGCAAATGTATCTTGAAGTTCTTGATCTTCTTGAAGGAGTTTTAGAGCTTTTATCTTGCCCTTTCCGGCAAAACAGCTGGTGGAGTCACACCCAGTAAATGCGTGCATCCCCACAATGGCATCACACAATAGTTTTGGTATACCTGCAGAAAGCTCAGATATGTTCACTTGTCTTCTGTTGTTGGCTGTGCCAGTGTCAAAGATAAGCTTCTTGCCAATAATGTCACAGTTTGACAAAAGCAACACAAATACATCAGTGTCTGGTGACCTGACTATGATGGTTTCTGATCCTTGTTGGGAAGCGTAGAGGCAGTGTAGTACAATTCTGGTATCAGCCTCATCTTGTGAAGAACACAAATCTTGGACAGGGATTGAGTTTACTGACTCTTCATTTTCATCACTTGTAATGAGTTCACAGCTTTCTTCAGAGACGAAAAACAGCTTCTTGTTCTTTAATAGCTGTGCATAAGCATCACTTTTCCACTCATCATGCAGAAAACGTATAAGTGCCTTTTTGTTTTGTTTTCTTCACTTAATAGGAATTCTTTCCAGTTCCTTGGAACTTTTGTTGCTGGTCCTTGCAGCACATGTGTGCAGATGTTACTTGATCCTCTTCTGATACGTTCACAACTTTTAATGGAGTTTTTCTTATATGTATCAGTCACAAAGTGTATGGTAGCTGTCTGAGGTAAACAGAGAAATGCTTGCTTTGCAATGTCGCCAAATGTGCCCTGACTTCCTGATAGGCAATGGAGTACGGCATTTCCGTCCACAATAGAAGATGTGTTAGGCAATTTGGACATATCTTCAGATTCTACACAATCGTTCTCAAGCTTGTGCATAAGAGTTGCCTTGTTCGTTTTCAGAGGCAGGCCATCTGGTGAAGAAAGTGACCACGGGACAGGGCTCAGGGGATGAGTCAACAGTTTTTCCATGTCTATCTCGTGTTCTTGCGACAAGACAAGTAATTGTCCAAACACATTTCTCTGAGCTTTAACTTTCACATCTTTCCTTGCTGCTTTTATTGAAGTCACTTTGGAAACTGAAGCAAATGTCCTTATTTTCGTTTTCTTCAAAGGCTTGTGAAACTTCACAGACTTGTCTTTCAGTCGTGTTTCCACAAATTCTTCAAAGTTCTTGTTGCCAATGTCTTCAACTTTTAGGAGGTCCTCTGTAACACCACTATGCAAATTTTGTCCCTAGGATAAACATATCAGATTTTCTCTTTCAATGTCAAATGGGTTAAGAAAAGCTGAAAATGTTTCCATGGTCTTTT